>JAQFYZ010000179.1:0-60089 GCA_034695085.1 Cylindroiulus punctatus | reverse complement strand
ACATCAGAAGACGCAGTTAAAAAGGTGGCTACATGTACTCACTTTCATACATACTTTTGAGTTGATAAATGTGTCATGACAGTATGTCCATAAATTGACTTATAATTACGATGTAGGCTTTTTCCAAATATGGACCTGTGATTCGTTGCCGTCTGATCCGAGATCTAGTCACTGGGTATTCGAAACGCTATGCATTCGTTGAATATGACGATGAGCGCGGTGCATACCATGCCTACAGAGACGCTAATAAACTTGAGTTAGAAGGATGCGAGCTTTTCGTCGACTATGAATGTGAGCGAACAATGAAAGGCTGGATCCCAAGAAGGCTAGGTAGATAAACAATTTGCAGCAAAGATGTAACCTGCAACAAGTTTACCCATTCGTCTAGCTGATCAAGTGCTGACTTTTGACAATTTATTTAGGTGGTGGTCTGGGAGGCAAAAAAGAATCCGGCCAGTTGCGTTTTGGAGGCAGAGATAGGCCATTTAGAAAGCCTATTATTTTCGGGCAAGAAAAACCTCATTTTCATAACGACTATCAAGCACGGCGCGAGCAATACAGGCATAATGATAATAGAGGTCGTGATAGCTCGCAACCATACTATAGACGCTACTAACATCTTTTTACTAAGTAAGATTATTTAAAATATCCAAGATTAAATGCTTTTTGTTATTGAAGTCAAACATGATATTACACTGATTGAACTACATGTATTTAGGTTGAAAGTAATTGGGCTCACCTTTCGAACAACACTGCTAGCAAGGTAAAGGTGCATTTCTCTACAAGACAAATGATGTGGTTTTTGTTGCATGTCATTTCTGAAAATGAAATTTTTTAGGTTCAATTTAGCTTTCTGTGAAAAGGAACGTCCAATAAATCCCTGAAAGTTATCAGAAACAGGTTATGAGGAGAATAAATGTAGAGATCGAAGTTGAAAATTAACGCATCGATGTACTTTGTCCAAATTCAATGAAAATTGGCAGTTGACATCAAAGTGGACAGTTAAGCATTTTAATATCCACAGAAAAAGCTGCCAAAAGAAGGGCTAAGTAAATGCAGAAGAAACTGTCATGATGAAAGGAATGACTTGATGAGTAAAGTAACAGTTAGATATCAAGGAACCAATAGGCAGAAATGAATTAAGATTATTGTAAACAAATACATTTTATCGCTGATAAGTCTCACAAAAATAGTAAGGTACATACTGGGTTACTAAAGAAGCTGGAGCAAAGATCACAAATAAAAAATGCACTTTCCAAGATTTCAGCATAGTCTATGAACTTTTGGCTGAATTGAATTTTGCTTCATTGGATATGCTTATTTACAAAGAAATGCCAACGTAATGGAAAACCCCAGCATGGATCTTAGGGGCAGGTGATCCATGCTGAAGGTTCATTAGCAATCCAGACAGCAGTTCAGATCAATGATGAAATCTTGGCTATGCATACACCATTTATATTCATTCACTCATGATAAGCCATCATCAGGAGATAGGGATTTAGTGAATGCCAAAATATCTCAAAAACTAAATCATTATAAACTAGATCAAAAAATAAATATGACGATAGAGAATGTGACAACTACAATTCGGGCACAATGTTATGAATTTGAGCACATGAGATACTAAAAACACTCCCACAGGTTCTGTCGACTAGAGAATATTTTTCCTTGAAAAAAAATCTGACGCATCCATTGCGTTTTCATAATTAAACTGTTCATGTAAAAGTTAGTGCGTAGAAGATTTGTATTGTTGAAACCAAACATGACATTCAGTTTTTCTTTCGAGGAAAAATAAGAAAGATTGAATACGAATGAAACAATAACAAAAATTCGAGGATGATGAGAAACCACATTTCCTTAACTGAACGTTTCAGTAAGCATAAAAATTACCTTAAAATGTCCGTGTTTGGCTTGTGTGAATTCCAAGACAGCACACACCATGCAAAATCTTCGAAAAAAGAAATAGTGACTTGTGTTCAAGGTTACGTGAGAATTAGAAGCCATTATGACCGAGTTTAACATTTAAAAGTGGATGCACCTCGTCCAA
Source organism: Cylindroiulus punctatus (assembly GCA_034695085.1). Taxonomy (NCBI): domain Eukaryota; kingdom Metazoa; phylum Arthropoda; class Diplopoda; order Julida; family Julidae; genus Cylindroiulus; species Cylindroiulus punctatus. The sequence goes on along the minus strand of JAQFYZ010000179.1, from coordinate 58,042 downwards.
CATTTGTTGACAATTTAAAAAAAAAAACATTTTCGCATACCTGTACACGCATTACATTTCTTGATAACAATTTATGTATGGGTAAGCTGCTCATACGTCATCCTGAGTGAAAACGTTCAGTGAGAAAGTTGCATTGGTCTCTGCTCCTTTTTTGTCTGCCACTTTGACGGAATATTGTCCAACGTCTGTTACTAAGGCATTGGAAATCTCGAATTTATGCTTCTTTTTACCATCTACTGACAGCTTGTGTCTGCTGCTAGATTCGTCAATGGGCTTGCTGTCCTTTAACCATGTTACTGAAAATATTCACAATTAAACCTTTACTCTACTGCAATATAAACTATATAGCAGCACATTCCAGGAAGTTAGACTGTTGAATACATGGACCATGCATGTATCAACATACCTTTATGAGGAACTTTTTCTAGTTCCACTGTGAAGACGGCCTCTTTTCCCTCTGGGATTGTGATGGACTGGGGGAATGTGGAGATTTTGGGGCCCTTAGGCTCTTCGGTGGGCACTGAAATGTAAGAAGATGCACTTAGTTCATTATAGTTCTTGCCAATTTGCTGTATGGTGCGCCTTCGTCTGCTCGTTTTCTTACCCACAACTAGTAGAGTACAAGTACTGAAGGCCTCTCCTCCATCATTGAAGGCTTCGCAAGTGTATGTTCCCGAATCCTCTGGGAATATTTCAGCAATGATCAGCTTGTACTTGTCACCATCCGTTTCGTATTGGAAATCGTTGCTCGATTTGATTTCCTTGTCGTTATGAAGCCAAACTACGTCGAACTTGGAAGTACCTGTACGATTCATTGTCGAGTGTATTAGTAAACGAAAAATTATTATTTCTAATCGGCCAGACTAGCATAAACAGAAGTGACGACTGACCGACTATTCTAGTGGTTAACGTGATTGCTTCACCATCGTTGACTGTCAAACTTTTCAAATGTTCGACAATTCGTGGGGGCTTATCACCTCCTGTCGCTTTGGCAGCAGGAGCTGCTCGTTGTTGTTCCATGGCTAGATAAAAATGGTATTAGATCACAAATGCTACATGTACTTGTTTCAAAGAGTAAAATTGCTTTGAGACTGATTATATCGGCAAGCTTACGGGTAACGCTTAATTTGCACTTGGTTTCGGTAGCGCCAACAGAATTGATGGCCTTGCACAAGTACTCTCCCTCATCTTCGGGAAATACTTCATTAATTGCAAGAGTTGCCACGCCTTTCTTATACTTTAGGTCAACAATATCGGAAGAGTGTAACAGCTTTGATAAAATGGAGATAATTGTGAAAATCCAGAAATTATAAGTAAAGGAATGGGCATCAAATTTCTAAGGCTTACCTCATTGTTTTTATACCATTCTACTTGAGGATCTGGGTCTCCCGTGACGTTGCAGCGAAGGAGTACCGGTTCACCATCCTTAACTTTCAAGTCAACCAATTTTTCGATAAACTCTGGCGCACACATAGCCGAATCATCAGGTGGTACTACGATACAAATATGTGCATAATCATTTTTAACAGACTCCAACAGCGTAAAATTGAGGAAAAGTGCCACTGATAAAGGAAATTGGAACATTCAGTGCATCGGTTTAATAACTCACACTCCAGTTCTTTTGTTGCGCTTCTTGAACGGCCAGGACTGGAAGTGTCTTTTCTACCGTAGGGTTTCTGTAAACGTTTTGAGCCTTTGGCGTCTGTGGGGGAAGGCAGTGTGGCTGTTTTTGATGGGATGTCTGCCGTTTTGCTAGACAGCGTTGTAGGCTTGACTGCTGGTGTACGGGATGTCGTGGTGGACGGTGTTACTGGGACGGTACTTTTCGCACTACTGTATGGAGTTGGAGATGCATAGCCTGGAGTTGGCGATGGGGCATTCAGTTTGGGTTCAAATTGTTTCTTTGCTGGAAATATTTTAAGCGAATTGCGTTATTTTTACTATTATTTTCTTCAATTGTTTGAGTAGCACGGCGACTTCTCACCTTCTACGATAACTTGGCATGATGTTTCATCTTCTCCTAAGCAATTCGTTGCAACACATTTGTACTTGCCGGAATCGATTTGCCTACAACTGAGCATTTCTAATGTTACAACGCCATCCTTATGCGTCACTGTGTAGTCCCATTTACCAAGTTCTCTGCCGTCTTTGAACCATTTCACCTTTTCATTGCAAAAGGTACAGTTTAGTTCCTCACAATCATAATCCCATGTTCAGAACATGTGTACAGAACTGTGACAATATTTATTTCTCCTAACCTCTGGAACTGGCTTTCCTGAAAGACAGCAAAGCAATTTGACACCAATTCCACATTGGATGATACGCGGTCGGAGCAGGAAAGTGAAGCAAGGTGCGCTGTCAGGTGCATCTTGCCACAAATTGTATTCCAAAGGCTGCCTTTTTCTCCTGAAATAAAACGGTTTTGGCAGTGTTTTAGAACTAGTTATAGTAACAATTATTAGCATATTAGAAAGTGATACATACGTTGGTGGGAAGAAATCTGGTTTGGGCATAGGCAAGTCTTTTGGCAAGGCTGGAATTAATGAAAACATACGTTATTCGTAGTGTTCAAAATTTTAACAGTTCATAAAATTAAATTTGCAAAGAATTCCTTACGTTGAACATTGAGGAAGACTGGCTCTTCTCTGTATCCCCAGTGATTTTCTGCCCTGATGATGTATTCTCCTCGGTCTTCCAACTTGGAACGATTTATTATGAATGTGTAATTGTTGTCATTATAACGCTTCATGTATTTCACGCTCTGCTTAAGTTCACTATTATCACGGAACCTAAAACAATTGAAAAACATGTACACATGATTTAACTTCTGACTTGACTTGAAGAAAATCACAGCTGTCTAAAAATTAAAATAATTAGAATTTCTTGAACCAGTTTTGACTAGCAATTATACCCATGTCTTACCAAGATACTGTTGGAGGTGCGCAAGCAATGACACGGCAAAAGAATTTTGCACTTTGGCCTTCATAGGTAAAGGCGCTAACTGGTCGTATAACAAATCGTGGTGCTGCCTGCCGCCGATCTAGTAATTATGCAACAATGAAAATCAGTTTGTTTAGTTGGTTCTTGGTATTCAAAGTATGGCCAGTTTCTTTAATCATTACCTATATAATAGTCATGTAATCTATATTTTTCTTCTTTCAGCTTCCGAAGAGAACTGTAATTAGCAATGCGACCAATTGGCAGCAAGAAGTTATCCCAGTTATCCTAAAGAAAATATGGAAAAATTTGGAACATGTCATAGGCGTTTGATGTTGAAGTTTCACTAGTAAATCTGGCATGGTAAGTCAACGAAAATATAATTATTAGTACCGAAAATTCTCAAATTGCATGTGTTCGAATTGTATTATTCCAATTTTGTATTGTGCATTTAAGGACAAATTACATTTGTTTCTTATGTAGGGGAACCCATTTGTTTCAACCATATAAATTATCAAACATAACTTACGTATCTGCGCCTAATGCGGTCCCTATAATTGAGATGTTTGTCTTTGGGAATGGTATCGGTGCGACCACTGTGATCACCTTTCAACCATGCATGTTCCAGGCATTCGTGGGCAGTCAAACGCTTCCTGGGCAAAAAATAAGCGAAAAAGTTAAACACTATACAAACACGCGGGCGAGTTTGTTAGGCAGTGAGGCAAAACAAATCTCGGAAATACACACTCTTTGTTGCGAGTTAGAAGTTGACGGATGAAGTCCTTCGCTTCATCGGAAATGTTTTTGAAGGCATCCTCGTCGAAGTCCCAGTCACAAGCCTTCACATTCTTAAGCGTTTCGATATCATTATCGCCAGCAAATGGAGATAAACCACTCAAGCTGTAAAGATATTTAGTGAACAAGAAATTAAAGAACACAACTGTGATTGCTACTGAAGTGGCATTCAAGAGTTGTCTGAACTGTCTTACAGGACGTAAGCCAAAACGCCGACGGCCCACATGTCAGTGTAGAAGCCAACTGGTTCTCGCTCAACAATTTCGGGTGCGGCAAACTCTGCTGTTCCAGTAGAAATTTTGACAATTTCGTTGGGATCCAATTTGGTGGCCAATCCGAAATCAATTAACTTCACATTGGTGCTTCTCTTGGTTTGGCACATGATATTTTCCGGCTAAGAAACGAGATTTATGCGATTAATTATTAAGTACCAGGGAAATGGTAAAGGTATTTATTTGGCCTTATCAATAAAACTGGACTCGAGTGATCACCTTTATGTCCAAGTGAATTATGTTTTTCTCGTGCATATGACGCACGCCTTCACAAATTTGACGCATGTAGTTGATGACCTCTGCTTCAGAGATCTTGTAGTCATCTGCAGTGATTCGCTCAAATAATTCGCCTCCCGATAAACTTAAGGGGAAATAAGACATCTTAGTCACTTGAAAATTCTAATGATTGTATGGAGAACTTGACTATCGAATTCCACTTACAATTCGTAGATGAGCACCATTTCATCCGAATCTTCGAAGGCATCATGCAAATTGATCAATTTGGGATGGTGCAACTGGTTCATTATGTCAATTTCTTTACGGATAAGCGCCTTTTCCATTGGGTGAGAAACCGGAATAAATTTTGCAGCAAACACATTTCCTGTTTTCTTTTCACGACAGCGATGAACAACACCAAAAGCTCCACTGTGTAAATAATCATAATTACTACAATTCCGGAACCATCTAAGGAACAAGTCCTTTACGAAAACAAACTGATAAATGACATACGTTCCAATCTCTTCCAAAATGTCATAGAAATCATACACACTGGCACTCTTGATATCCACGGGTTGTGGCATGTAGCGAGAGTAAATATCAAACACTGAAAATACATGTATGATTAGCAAATGTAAGAAAATTATTGAATTTAGTTTAGAAAGCAATTTCTCTTCATTTTCTAACCATATTGGTCATAATTGTCCACTGGTTCTCCCTTTCCTCGGATTTTGCGACCTTGTGCATCAACTACAAATAAATATGAAATTTATGATCATTTCAAAGTTAACGATTATTCGATAACAATGACAGTCTCTCATACGTTTTCTATCACTCACCTTGGTATTGCTTCTTCTTTTCTTTTTTATCAGATTCTGGAAAATAAAATCAATTGACATTAACTACTGGTAAGACATTTTTTTAGAAAAGGCATCTCTATACAGGCTGTCTCTATATAGCTTTCCTACCTTTAGTATGGATTAATGATGAAGGCAGACTAGGATCACTTCGACCATAAATGTTTTCAGCAAATACTCTGAATTCATAAGGCATTGCTGGTGTTAAACTTCCTATTGAATGTGTCATGAACCTATAAAAAAATGTTACAAAAAGATGTCAAAATCCTGAAACCACTTATTTTACCTTTTCTTTCAAAATTATGGAATCTGTAGGCCTCTATTATACCTTGTGTTTCCACATCGAATCCAACTAGACATGGACGGTTCTTTCTTTTCGATGACATAATTTGTGATATGGCTACCTCCGTCCCACAGAGGGGCTTGCCATGTCAGAACGACTGAATCTGGGAAAATAGTTTCGACGCTGGGGAAACGTGGTGGATCAGGCTTGTCTGAAGTGGAGAACAAGTTAAAAGTTATAGCTAATGCATGTTACCTTTCAAAATACATGATCATTTATGTAACAATGCCCCATCTCACCATTGATCTGAATCTTAATAATCGCGTTGTCAGATCCCAATTCGTTTTCAGCATGCAAGGAGTATGGTCCACTGTCCACTTTGGTCACATCACGTATCACAAGGATTGCATGTCGTTCTTTGGCCTCTACACGGTAATGATCCCCACTTTCAATTTCTTCACCATCTTTGGACCAGCGAAGTTTTGGTCTGGGATAACCAGTGAATGGGATTTTGATGGTGATGTTTTCACCCTTTTCGAAGCAAGCTGTGTCACGGAATCGTGGTGGTACATTGATCTTTGGTGCAGCTGAAAAAGGAAGCATTGTCGTTCTCTATCTTCAGATGTACAGTATACAAAGTACATGTACATGCAATATTAAGCATACTTACTCTTAATAATGAGTTCGGCTCTAGATGTTCGGGCCCCACCTCGATTAACAGCCCGACAAGCATACTCATCAGCATCTTCTCCGTAAACTTCCCTTATGGTCAATGTGTAAGTGTCTCCCTCGTGTGACATATCATACTTGTTGTGGTTGAACAATTCGCGCAAGCCCTTATACCTGATTTTTCATATAAAATTCAACGTTCAAGTAGCATAATAAAGAGGTATGGCTCTATAATCTAAGTGATATAAATGGTGCTTACCAAGTGACCTCCGGTTTGGGGTGACCAATAACTTTGCATGTAAACTGGGCAGATTTGTTCTCAATGGCCATAACATTCTTCAAAGGAGTAATGAATTCAGGTGGTCGTGGCTCTGCAGCAAATAGAAATGAACACCCAACAATTGATTATACCATTAGTTACTACCATTTAACTAATTTTTCACTTGCTTCCAATTCAGATTTATCATTTGAAATAATACCGTTAGGATCTTTAATCTTGATGGATCCTGAAGCCTGTGATGGTTCGCTTGGGCCCGCTTCGTTAACAGCAAACACTCTGAACTCGTATTGACGATCTTCGATGAGATTGCTGATATTGATTTGAGGGGTAATGCACAGCGTTTGGTTGACACGCTGCCACGTTAAAGTATTTACTTCCCGTTTGTCGATTAAGTAGCCCTGAATGCGTGCTCCACCATCAGATTCTGGTTTGTCCCATGATAAGTTGACGAAATCTCCACCCACTTCAATGACTTTAGGTATGCCTGGTGGGCCTGGAGGATCTGAAATTTAAAAAAATACCATTATAGAATAATAGCTGGTCTCTAGCATCGTGTCTGAACAGTAACGTTATTAAAATATCTACCAAAAGGCAATTTGGCCTTGATTGGATTGGCACCATCGAGAGGCACACTCATGCCATTGTCGTTCACGGCCATTACACGAAATATATATTCCTGGTTCTCTGTCAAGCCTTGGACAGTGAAGAACGTGTCCTACGAAGATACAAATACTTGAAATGACAGTTGCAGTCATCATAGGTTCAATTGCGATTAGCATCACGACTAATAGCGAGCATACCTTGACAGTGGAGGAAGCAATGACCCATTGGTTATGAGTAATGTCGCGTCTCTCAACAATGTAGTGCGTAACTTTGCATCCACCGTCAAATGCTGGAGGACGCCACGAAAGTGTCGCCACATTTTTGCTGATATCAGAAATCTCCAAAGGTCCTTGCGGGGGTCCTGGGAGTCCAGTTATGGTGATTGTGAAGTTGGCGTCTGCAGATCCACTGTCGTTTTTGACTTTCAGCTTATAGCGCCCAGCATCAGATTTCACAATTTCTCTTATGAAAATAATGACATAGTCATCAAAGACTGTAAATTTGAAGTGGGAATCCTCCACAACTTCCTTGTCATCCTTGAAGAGTGTGACATCAAAAGGACCAGATCCGGAATAATATATTTTGATTTTCGCATTATCCTTCTCTGGGTAGAACAGATCCCCTGGGGCACGTTCAATCTTTGGTGGTGCTAAACAGAAACAGCAATCAATAATTAATAACACAAAAGCATATGACTGCATTCCTTCTTCTTATGGGAGTCTATACTTTAGGTCCATACAGTCATGACATAAATCGAAGATGCTACAGTTCGTCGAGCACTTACTTCCAATTCTTAATCTAGCTTGGCACGAATCTGATCCCAATGGATTGCTGATCTGGCATGCATAATCGCCTTCGTCGGCTTCGGTAACATCTGTGAAGATAAGCTTATAAATTCCATTCATAGCTGTAGCCTTGATGCGGGCAGAAGGATGGACTTCACGTCCATTCCGAAGCCTGTTAATTAAAAAACACATAGTATGAACCAGACTACGAGAATGCATTCAAAATCTAAAGGTCTTCTGCGGGTCTTGCTTATTTACCATCTTGCTGTCGGTTCTGGTTTCCCGGAAGCTTCACATTCAAAAGCACACGGCTTGTTGAGACTAACAAACTGATTCTGAATTTTCCTGATAAACTCAGGCTTGACTCCATCTAATAAAAGAATAATAGCGAATTATCAACGGAATGTACATGTATTATTTCAGCAGATTCGCATTTGTGCAGATAATACTTATGTTTAAAGTATTTACCAGTAATTTCACGGATTTTGACTGGTGTGGAGCACATGCTCGGGTCGCTTCGCCCTGCAGCATTGACTGCGACAATCCTGAATTCATAATCATTTCCTTCTACGAGATTAATGACCGTATATGCACAATCAGTGATGTTGTAATCGCTGCATTTGGCCCAAACTGTACTGCCAGCTTCACGCTTTTCGATGACATAACCAGTAATCCGGCTACCGCCATCTGATTTGGAAGGTTCCCATGTAAGGTCCACATAACTCTTGCCGACTTTTATGACTTGAGGTGCTCCAGGAGGAGATGGTACAGCTAAAGGACGAGATTTGGCCATCAGAGCTGACATTCAGGTAATCTTCTGATGGAATGATGCCTGAGAAATAATATACAAGGCCCACTTACTGAACTTTGGTTTGATTTTGAAGGCAGCAGTTGGTGGACTGGGTTTGCTGAAACCGGCAGCATTCTTTGCACGTACTCTGAATTCATATTCCTTTCCTTCCGAAAGGCCCAGCACTATCAGAAGAAAGGCAAAGCTCGTGAAAGGCTCAGGCTTCCATAGATCGATAAGTGAAAATAATCGCCATCAGCAATGGTTACCAGAATAACGAGTTTCTTTGACTGGGAACTCGTTAGCAGTTCGCCAGTTGATTTCCGCGGGCTCTCTGTATTCCACTCGGTAACCTTGAATTTTACTTCCGCCATCTCTGGCTGGTCTCTCCCAGTTCAAAGTGACCGAACCGCTGTCCCAATCAGTAATACGAGGCTGGCCGGGTGGGTCTGGTACAGCTAGGGAATTTAAAAATTGACCGTGATGTATAGCTGTTGCATTTTAGCATTCCCACAACCATGAGAAAAAATTGATAGCGGGATATTAAATAACCCCAGCAGTGATTAGGGATTTAGCATAGTAAACAAAAAAATCAATGGATGATGGAATAAAACTTACTGAATGGAAATTTGGCAGTAATCGGGTTATCCATTCCCAAATGGTCGCCAACGCCATATTGATTTTCAGCTCTAACTCGGAAAAAGTATTTTTTGTTGGGTTCCAATCCCATGATGTCATATTGACACCCTCTGACAAAGCTGCTGACCTTAACCCAGGTCTGAAAAATTATATCAAGAAGCAATGTTGAAATTTTTTGTATTAATTAAATTGATGCAAATATCTTACGATTTGAATTTACTGCAAACAACACTATGGAATTTTTCTTGTTCGCTATTCTTTGATAGTACAATATTTGCAAATTACGATACACATGTAAATCTTGCGATTAATAAATTATTTCTTACCTGAGTAGATGGGTCCTGTTTTTCGACCACATAGTTCGTAATAGGACTTCCACCATCATCCAATGGTGCTTTCCATGACAACGAACATGTTTCCGGTGTGATATCAAACACGTCCAGTGGACCAACGGGGGGTCCAGGTTTGTCTAAGAAAGTAATGCCAGACAAGAGGCGATTTTATGGCAAGCGTTCTGCTTGGAAATGGGGCGATTTTCTCGGAATACTGACCAACAACTAAAACTCTGCAAGAGGCAGAGTCGGTGCCTTCTGGATTGGACAAGCGAATTGTGTATTTTCCAGAATCGCCTCTCTTGGCGTTCTTGTTGACGAACTTGGTAGATGTAGGTGTATGTGAAAATTTAATGCGATCATCTTCGTAAACCTCACTACCGCTCTACAACATGAGAAAATGATTGTTATGTGTGGAAATAGTCCATTGATTTTTCCTTCAAGTTTGATAAATCAAAACATATACTAACAATGGTCCATGACACGTTGGGTTGTGGGTTTGCAACGAATGGAACAGTAATGACAAATTCTTCTCCAGCTATCACTGTTATGTCTCTAATGCTCAAGTCGCTGGTAATCTTTGGTGCGCCTTTAAAAACAAAAATAACAGTTGATGCTGTCATTTTATAATGGCATTTTTGCAATAATATGACAATGAAAGCAGGGACACATACAATTTGGCAGTCTAGCAAAGATTCCATCTGAAGCAGAACTCCAATGACCAGGCCCTGCAGCATTAACGGCACAAACGCGGAACTCATATTCTTGATTTGGAGTAAGCCCATTGATGCGATACGTCAGCTCTGGGATTGTAGCGTGGCACGCACGGGTCCAGTTATTGTCGCCCACCTAAACCAGGCATTCACAATTATAACCCATCCGAATCCAAAACTCATTGCGATGAAATCGCAGCAAATAAACTTGGATGGACCTTGCGCTTTTCAATTTGGTAACCGACGACAGGGCTTCCACCATCGTTACGTGGTCGGGTCCAGTTGATCGTGATAAAGTCTTCCCCAGTTTCCACTGCTTTTGGAGTTCCTGGTGCATCAGGTGGGTCTTGAATTGCAAAAGAAAAAAACATTCTTTACAGTACTAAACTAGGCAATGTAAGCAAGGTAGCCTAAAACAATAAATACACATATTTCATTGGGCTATGATTAACTTTGTTGCATTATATTGTCGATTTCAAGCCTTCAGTTCTGAGCATCAATCAAAATATTGAAAAGTAAGAAAGTAATTTTTATTTTAAATTTCCTTATTAATATTTTCTGGTAAGGTAAAAAAGCTTCCGTTGAAATGAAAACTTACCGAAGGGATGTTTAGCTCTGATTGGATCTCTGGTTGCGGCTGGATCACTGGTGCCATACTGATTCTCTGCCATGACTTGGAATTCATATTCCTTGCCAATGGTTAGATTGCGAACCCGGATTTGGGTTCCACTAACGTAACTACTGACTTTGGTCCAAGCAGTTTGGCCAACTTCTCGTCTCTCAACCACATAATTCGTGACTTCGCTACCACCATTATCCCTAGGTGGTTGCCATCTTAGGGTGAGCGAATCACCTTCGACGTCCTCTCCTTTAAGGTGTTCAGGAGGATCAGGGCGATCTGAAAAGTTATTAACAGAAAAAAATTAGCATCTACTGCACGATTGCAAAATCAGTGATGCTGGTGTCTTTCAATGTAAACCATGTATTTACCTAAAACGGTTACCCTGCAAGTGACTGTGTCAAAACCTGAACGATTCTTCAAGAACAGCTTATAAACGCCAGAGTCAGCACGCCTGGAATCTTGTACGGCCAATACAGCGTCATTATCAGACACCTGAAAACAGCCACTCCTTTAGAAACCAGGCAGACAGACGAAGCAATGAAATATGATGCTTATGATCATGTTTTGCATGCCTTTTGGAAAGTTCTTGGCTCATTTTCATCCAAATCATGGTCACCTCTAGACCACAATGCAGTGGGTTTCGGGAAACCAGTGAAGGGTACGTTGATTTTGAATTCCTGACCAGCCCTAACAGTGATATCTCTCACAGCTCCGATATCAATGCGTGGCTTATCTATTTAATGAAATGACAAGAATGCAACATAAGAAAGTGTTCAACATGAAAACTCATTCATTTTCCATATAAGTTCAAAAAACATACCAGGTTGTTCTTCGACAAGAACCACTTGTGATGGTTTGCTTGGTTCACTGTCACCCAGATCATTGACAGCAATTACTCTGAATTGATATTCATCTCCTTCTTTCAATTTAGGCACCTGTTTTGAAATGTGTTTATTTTTTATGATAGTTTACGATATCTTATAATACTTAGAATAATCTTCTGATTGTACCTGATTGATAAAAAAAAATGAATTAAGGCAAAGAGTACCGTGAAAGTAGTATCAGGATGTGGTCCAATGGTTGCTCTCTCCCAATTGGGTGCATCCTTCTTTTTCTTTTCAACTTGATATCCGATAATTTTGCTACCTCGCTCATGAGGTTTGTTCCATGACAATGTAACCGAATCTTTGGTGATTCTGTCGATTTTAGGAGCATCTGGAGCATCTGGTACAGCTGCAAAAGCATAATATCACGTAATATAAATTCGTTGATAAATTTAATTTCTAAGATAATAGGAAATTAATCAAAGCAACGTATTGAGATTACATTTAGGTTCTTCGGCAGTTATTGGCTGTGTTGGTTTGCTGGGTTTTCCTGGACCGGCATCATTGACGGCACATACTCTAAATTCGTATCGACCTCCAGGGGTCAAGTTTGGTACGGTGTAGTTAGTGCCTGGAGTTGGAATAGCATTTACTTTCGACCATTCTCCACCCCGCTCCCTCTTCTCCACAATATATCCAGTCACGGGTCTGCCGCCATTTGACAATGGAGGTGTCCATGCTAGGCTGGCCCAGGTAGAATCATAGCCTGTAACCTTAGGTTGCCCAGGAGCGTCTGGAGCATCTGTTTTAAACAACACACTAAGTGAGATCTGTGAAGAGCTGTTAAGCAGGAGCTTGATCTAAAGTATTTCTGGCCCACCGAATGGATTCTTGGCCTGGATTTTTTTCCCATCCAATGGGTCACTGGCGCCGTAGATGTTCTCGGCAGAAACTCTGAATAAGTAATGCTTTCCTTCATCCAAATTCTTCACAGTGAACGTTGTGTTTGGACAATAACCACCAACAGGTAACCACTTGTCAGAGCCAAAGTCGCATTTTTCAATGAAATATCCTGAAAAATTAAAAAGTTACAAATATAAAAAATTATGAAATAAAACCCAGAATTCTGTTAATGTCAACATGTACTCGCCAGTAATTTCAGCACCACCATCATCCAATGGGGGCTTCCACGACAATGTGACACTCGTGTTTGTTGGATTTGTATACTCAAGAGGGCCTTCTGGCGGGCCTGGCCGATCTGCATTACGAATAAAAAAATTAATGAGACTCATATACAACTTTTCTTTAATAAAAATAGATATAAATAGTTCAACTTGCCAACGACGATAACTTTAATATCGGCTGAATCTTCTCCATAAGCATTCTTTGCCCTAATTTTGTAAATGCCACTGTCACTACGCTGCGAGACAGGTATATCCAGTCTGGTTCTTTCTGCGGTTGTATCCATGTGAATTCTGTTGGTTGGTGGAAACTGTTGTCCGTCATGAGTCCAATCAACAGTTGGCGGGGGAGCACCCGATAGTGGGATATCAATTGTCAGTGGTTCGCCAGCCCGCACTTTGATTTGACGGCCATACAAACCATCCAAATTGAGCTTGGGTTTTTCTAAAAATAATTATACATAATGATCAGTCAGTTAACATATTTATGAGGAAAAACTGGTCATAGAAACATGCACAAAGTATGACAAACTCACCTTTCATTGGTCTAGCAAAAATGGATTTTGAGGCCTCGCTCGGATCACCTGGTCCAGCTGCATTACGTGCAATGACACGGTACTCATATTGATGGTCACCAGCGACTTTATCATCCGTGAACTCGTTATGCTGAAAAATAAGCAAGGCAATGTTATTTTTTTGTTTAAAAATGAAGGTCTTCAAAATAAGGATGCATAATTTGACATACTCTCACGGGCTCCCTGCTCAGTCGCACCCAGCGGCCACTCTTAGGATCACGTCTTTCAATGTCGTAGCCAGTTATTGGTGAACCACCATTATTGGAAGGTGGTTTCCAAGATATCGTGATGTGGTCTCTGTCAGCGTCAATGGCTTCAGGCTTTCCGGGCTTACCAGGAACATCTACAAAGAAAATCCATGCAGTTTTTACAATATTCCCCACGAAGTAGGACTACAGATAGATCTGATGATTTTGATGACCGCCTTACTAAATGGATTCTTCGCAGTGACGGGGCGGGTCGTTTCTAGAGGATCAGATGTTCCTTGAGCATTCTCAGCTCGAACTCTGAATTCGTACTGAGTGCCTTCAATTAGCCTAGGAACTTCATATGAAGTTGCATTTGGAGGAACATTCAGGGCAGCTGGAACCCAGCCTCCGCCATGAGTAACATCGCGTTTCTCAATAACGTAATTTCTGAAAAATATTTGCCATGCTTTGTAATGCTTATCCGTGTTTTACTTGTAAATTAAACAGTCTGTTATTTTCTTACTTAATTTCGCTTCCACCGTTATCCTTTGGTGGTTTCCATTCAAGAGTGACGCTGTCCTTTGTGACATCCTTAACTTCCAATGGCCCTTCAGGTGCAGCAGGTTTATCTGTTAAAAAACGAGATTTATGTGGCGAGTGGACTACGTGTATAGCTTAGCAAATGCAAAATAACCTGTGGAATGGCAATCAGCATTACAAACCTAGAACGATAACAGCAAATGTGCCCTCATCTTCCCCGTGTTCGTTTTTCAACTTCAGGGTGTATTTCCCGCTGTCTCCTCTAACGGCATCAACCGTGTGGACAATAGTGTGGTCGCCAATAGCGGAAATGGTGGTCCGGTTATTGGAGGAGAGTTCTTTACCGTCAACCAACCATGTCACATCAGGCGGCGGCTGGCCTTCATAATAAATGTCCAAATGAAGGATTTGGCCAGATTTAATTCTGACTTCACGAAGAGGGCTTTTAATCTTTGGTGGCACTAAACGAACAAAAAATGTTACTTATCTGTTTCATACAAGCAAGGTCTGATCAGATGATACCATAGCTTAATTGAAAACTAACATCGTCTTGGTCTAGTTATGACCATTTCTGATGGCTCACTGGGCTCGCCTAACCCAGCTGCGTTTTTAGCAATGACCCGGAATTCGTATTCAGTTCCCTCTGCCAAATTTGGAACGGTCGCTGCAGTTTTGCCTGCAGGGACATCAGCAGCATTAATCCAGTTTGGACTATTGCGCTCTTTCTTCTGAATGACATATCCAGTGAGGGGAGAGCCGCCATCGTTCTTTGGTGGGGTCCATTGGAGATCCACATGATCCTTGTCCCAATCAGTGACGGTGGGCCTTCCAGGCGCATCAGGTTCATCTATAAAATATATTAACATATGACATTTCCGATGCACGCGCAAATTACAAAAAACCGCGGGTATACTTGCCAACAGGATTCTTGGCTATTATTCCTTTTGCAGTCTCCAAGCCGTCTGATTCTCCGATGGCATTCACTGCCTTTACACGAAACATGTATTCCTTGCGATGGACGAGCCGAGCGACATCCATGCTGAGTCGAGGAGTGGTTCCAGCTTCTACCCACGTGCCACGCGACACGTCCATTTTTTCCACCATGTAATGAGTGATTGGTGTTCCACCATCATCACTGGGTACCTTCCACGACAATGTTGCTGATTCTTTGGTTACGCCATTCACTTCCAAAGGTCCCTCGGGAGGTGAGGGGCGATCTAAAATGAACCAAACATACTTCATTATAACATCAAAGAACTGGCGTTAATGAATTGACTGGCAGTGTTTAAGCGTTGTAGATCCAATCCTCACTTGTCCTTTTCCTTTATTGGAATAATCTATTTATCCAAGTTACATCCCTTATGCTGTAATGCGACATTAAAAGCATTACACGGAAAAAGTAAAAGTCATAAGCAGTCGTACCCATAACGGTGACATTTGCAGTGGCTGTGACCTCTCCGGATGGGTTACTCAGCTTCAACGAGTATTTGCCCGAATCAGCACGGACAGAGAACGGTATCTCAAAAGCAGTCTGCTTATCATTCGTGAGAATGTCGATGCGATTTGTAGATTCCACTTGCTTGCCATTGATAAACCAAACTGCAGTCGGCGGAGGCGCTCCAAAAATGGGTACGGTGAAGACAATCGGTTTGCCAGCACGTACTTTCAGGTCTTCAAGGGCCGCTTTGTCCAAGGACGGAGCCACTGAAACGAAACAGGGTTGAGGAGTTTAAAATATAATATTATCACAACGTAACCAGTAATAACTTAGTGGCTACTCAAAACGTTTGGTATTTTTGCAAACTTACGGTGACGTGGTTTGGCCACTACAGATTTGGAAGGATCGCTAGGCTCTCCGGGTCCAGCTTTATTTACAGCAACCACACGGAATTCGTACTCTTCTCCTTCAGTGAGATTGGGGACCGTGGCTTTGTTAGCAGTGCCTGGCACTTCAGCAGCCTTCTCCCAGTTTGGACTGTGTTTGCTCTTCTTTTCGATGATGTATTTATCAACAGGAGCACCTCCATCTTTTCGTGGGGGTTTCCATTCCAAATCGACATGGTCCTTGTCCCAGTCGACCACTTCGGGAGTTCCTGGCTTGTCCGGAGCATCTTATCAAGGAAATATATTTGTCAGCTTTTTTCGATTACGAAAATACGTGACTTTTATCAGCAATCTTAATGCATTACCATAAGGATTTTTGGCTGTTATGGCTTGATTGGCAGTAAGAGGCGCCGATTCTCCATAGCGATTGGCCGCCTTAACTCGGAACTTGTAATCATGTCCTTCAATGAGTTTATCGACTTTCATTGAATTGCCAACACATTCTCCCACTGGTACCCATCGACCGTTTTCGGCATCGAGCTTTTCAACCACGTAATGGCTAACATCAGCACCGCCATCATCTCTGGGTGGATTCCAGCGCAAAGTGCAACCATCCTTAGTTATGTTATCCACTTTGAGGGGGCCATCAGGAGGCGAAGGAACATCTGTAATGGTAAAAATTAAGAAAATTAAATTGTTCTTAGATCGATTAAGAAAGGAATTCATGGTATAGAAAAGTGACAGTTTCTGACCGAGCACCGTGACTTTGACGGTGGCAGTGTCTGTGCCATGCTCGTTGGTTGCCGTTAAGGTATAAGTTCCCGTGTCCTGACGCTTGGCATCTCGTACAGAAAACTTAATATTATAGTCTTCAATAGTGATTTTAAGGCGCTCAGTGGATGTCAGAGCCATGCCATTAAGGCTCCATTTCTTCGTCGGTGGCGGTTCACCAGCAACTGGGACGTCCAAGTCAAAACTGGTTCCAGCTTTGACACGAACATCGTGCAAGGCATTACGATCGATTTTGGGAGCCACTATGAACATTAGTGACATTTTAGAAATATTCTTTTATAAAGTAGTATATTCGAATATCGCAAGTTTTGAGATAAAACGAGATTATTACTTTTGCGTGGTTTAGCCACATGTGGTAATGTAGCATCGCTGGGCACACCTGGACCGCCTTTGTTGACAGCACGGACCCGGAATTCGTATGTATTTCCTTCCACTAAATCGGGTACAGTCGCTTTGGTTTGATCAGCAGGAACTTCTACAGCTTTCTCCCAGTTGGGGCTAATTTTTATGATTTTGTGTTAATACATGCAGCTTTTCATACCGGGCTTTTTCAAATAATTTAATGTAGAGGCGCCTCAATTTACCTGTTCTTGTCTTTCTTTTCAATGATGTAACCAGTTACTGGTGAGCCACCATCATTCTCAGGCGGTGTCCACTTAAGGTCAACGTGATCTTTGTCATAATCTGCAATTTCTGGAGTTCCTGGTTTACCAGGTTGATCTGCAAAAATGTAACAAATATTACCCGTTAACAGGTCCCTTCAAAAAAAAAAATCGAGTCCGGATTGACAATGTTTATTCCACTTTACCAAATGGATTCTTAGCAACAGTGCCCTGTGAAGCTGTGAGGGGGTCAGATTCTCCTTGTCGATTGACTGCCCGTACTCTGAATTTATATTCCTTGCCAGGTTGCAGTCCCTCGACCTTCATGAATATAAATTTTTGAAATAAGACATTTATCGAGCCATTAATTTGCGATAATTTCAGCCACACCCCTAACCCTTGGCAACTTGCACAAACCTTCAATTCCGTATCTGGTCCAATGGTCTCCCCAGCAGGGACCCATCGTCCTGTCTGCGCGTCCATTTTTTCAACGACATAATGATCGACAGGCTGTCCTCCATCGTCTTGTGGAGGATTCCAGGCCAATTTGCACCCTTCAGCATGTACATCACTAACATTCAGAGGTCCTTGCGGAGGTGCTGGTTTATCTGTTTAATTATTACAATGTAACCCATGAAACTTTCCAAATAAAGACTACAATCCAAATAATCTTAAAAGGGGTTAACTCACCTAAGACAATGACTTCAACATCTGCGATGTCTTTGCCATTGCGATTTTCTGCTGTGATAGTGTATAAACCATTGTCAGAGCGAGTTGCTGGCCTGACATTCAGTTTTGTATTATAGTCCGTCGTGGTCAGTTTGATTCGGTCAGATGGCTTAACTTCACGATCCTTCAGAGTCCAGGTTATCGTCGGTGGAGGTTCACCAATGACGTTAACATCAAAGTTGAACGATTGTCCAGCCTTGATGCGTATTTTGTTCAAGTTGGTACGGTCAATCTTTGGCGCCACTATATTGAGTAAATTTCATCATGCAATTGATTTTACTTGCACATGATTGCATCTGCAAGGCAAATGAGCATACTTACAGTTCTTTGGCTTAGCAATGACCGACTTGCTGGCATCACTTGGTTCTCCAGGGCCGGCCTTATTAATAGCCCGAACTCTGAATTCGTAGGGCTGTCCCTCAACCAAGTTATCCACTGTGGCTCCCGTCTGATCTCCAGGAACTTCCAGAGCTTTTTCCCAATTGCCATATTTGTCTTTCTTTTCAATCAGATAGCCAGTAACTGGCGAACCACCATCGGAAGTTGGAGGATCCCATTTGAGGTCAACGTGGTCTTTGTCGTAATCTACCACTTCAGGGGTGCCCGGCTTTCCAGGTTCATCTGATAGGAAGTTAAAGGAATTTAAAATTCCGATAAAATGTTGGCAAACGTTGACAAAAATGCTGAAAAATTCATTTCCAATTATTACCGAATGGATTTTTGGCTGTGATTGCTTTCTCAGCCTCCAAAGGTGCAGATTCTCCATCTTTGTTTACGGCCCGAACACGGAACTTATAGTTCTTGTTTGGTGTTAATCCAGTGACTTCCATATCTAAATACAAATGAAAACATAAAACAAGGTTTTAACATCTACCTTCATTAGACATTAAAGCTCAATTCTCAAAATAAGTTTAAAAAATCGAAAATGTTTTATTTACTTGGCTCTTTACTACTTCCTACTGGAATCCAGTCGCCTGTGTCAGTGTCCAGTTTTTCAACCTCATAACATTCGATAGGGCTTCCACCATCGTCCTTGGGTCGCTTCCATTTCAATTTACAACCGTCTTTGTGGACGTCAGACACCTCCAGGGGTCCTTCTGGTGCCAACGGTTTATCTTGAAGAAAATATTTGCATTTTGAATATTGTAGGTTTTCAAACATATATTATATGTGCGTATTCTATTGAATTGCATCGTGCTTTTTCATACCTAGTATGTTCACAAGGACAGTGACGCTGTCTCGACCGGAACTATTTACGGCAGTAATAGTGTATTCTCCTGCATCTGCTCGGACAGTCTTGCGAACAACCACCTTTGTGTTATAATCGATATTTTCAATTTCCACACGATCCGAAGGCTTAAGAGGAAATCCTCCAGCTGTCCACGTGATTGTCGGTGGGGGCTCGCCTTGTACATTGACATCAAACTTCAGGGCAGCACCAGCGTGGATGGCAATATCCCTTAGTTTGCTTCGGTCAATCTTGGGAGCCACTGCATGACATAAATTAATACTGTAACAAATTCCAATGGCAACGGATTACCTTCAAATAATAAAATTCTCGTACAAAATCGAGCCTTGGCAATCAAAGGTTTGGATGCCTCGCTAGCTTCGCCAGGACCAGCCTTGTTCACTGCCCTAACGCGGAACTCATATTCATGGCCTTCTTCTAGGTGTTTTACGGTACCCTTGCACTCGTCACCGACGATTTCTTCAGCTTTTTCCCATTTGGGCGAGTTCTTCTCTTTCTTCTCAATGATATAGCCTGTAAAGTCCAGCATAAGATTTGAAAACATAATAAACATTGCATGATTGCATTTTACCTCTGCAGCAAATGCTCTACATTTTTTTAAAACAAATTTGATAACCCCAATGGTAATTTTAGTATGCAAGGGTGTCAAACCTGTGATTGGGGTGCCACCGTCGATTTTAGGTGGGGCCCATTTAAGATCAGCATGACGAGCACTCCAATCGGTAAGTTCTGGAGTACCTGGAGCTTCAGGAGCACCTACAATCACAGAATAGGGTATTGAACTATCATTACGAAAACGAAGGCGCAGATCTAAAGTGTATGAAACGATATAGAATAGGCAAGCTTACTGTAAGGATCTTTTGCGACTATGGGGAATAATGTCTCGAGAGGTTCGGATTCTCCTTCTTTGTTGACTGCCTTCACGCGGAACTTGTATTCGTGACCAGGTGTGAGTCCAGTGACCTCTATCTCAGGCTTGCTACTTTTACCAGCAGGAAGCCAGATTCCAGAGTCGGGGTCGAACTTTTCGACGACGTAACCCTCAATCGGTTCTCCGCCATCGTCCTTCGGCTTCTTCCAGGCCAACTTGCAACCATCTTTTCGAACATCACTTACTTCAAGCGGGCCCTCTGGCTTTGCAGGTTTGGCTAATACATTTGAAACGTAAGTCACTAATTGCTTATGTCGAAATAAATTGAAATCTAAATTTCTAAGTGCTAAACTTACATATGACAGTGACCTCCACTTCAGCCTCATCTCGGCCATACTGGTTAACAGCTTCAATGATGTAAGTGCCATTGTCCTTTCTCTCGGATTTGTCGTTAATTAATTTTGTGTTATATGGTACATTTTCAACGCGAAGAGCAGATCTTTCTTCCACTGGTTTTCGGTTTAGTAGCCATTTGCATTTGGGTGCAGGCTCACCGATCACTTTCACATCAAAGAAGAAGGCTTCGCCTGCTTTGATCGTAATATTTTTAAGATGCTTTCGATCAATCTTTGGTGCCACTGAAAAATTACCAAACGATGAGGTCATTACAGTAAAAGTCATTTGGTTAATAAAATCGCACTTCAGGATAAGTGGCAGACATACATTTCCTGGGTTTAGCAGTGACCATTTTGCTCTTTTCACTGGGTTCTCCGGGACCGGCGGCATTGACAGCACGGACCCTGAACTCGTACTGCTCTCCTTCAGTCAAATTGGGTGCAATTCCTTCGCAAGCAGTTCCGGGAACTTCAGCTGCCTTAACCCAACGCGGGCTGCCCTTTTCTTTCTTTTCAATAATGTAACCAGTAATTGGGGCTCCTCCGTCTTTGACTGGAGGTTCCCATTTCAGTTTGACGTGATCTTTATCCCAATCAGCAATTTCTGGAGTTCCAGGTTTGCCAGGTTCATCAAACGGATTTTTGGCCACGATGGCTTGTTCAGCTTCTAATGGCTCAGATTCACCTTCTGGATTGACGGCCATCACTCGGAATTTGTACTCTTTGCCAGGGGTTAAGTTTGTTACCTAAATGTTTTTGGAAATTAACAGTAGAAACAAATAATGTCAAGGTTTTACTAAGTAGTAATAACTCGCCTCCATGCATGGTTCAGTCGGTTTCCCAACAGGAATCCATCTCCCGGTATCACTGTCCATTTTCTCCACCACATAGTTCTCCAATGGCACACCTCCATCATCCACTGGTTTTTCCCACTGAAGCTTACATCCTTCCTTGTGAACATCCGTAATTTTCAGGGGACCCGTTGGAGGGGCTGGCTTGTCTGTTGTTAAATAAAACGATAATAAGCAATGGATTTCACGAAACTATTCCTATAAACAAAAAAACGCGCAATTACGATCATACCAAGCACAGTCACTTCCACTGTTTCTTCATCTTTTCCTGAATTATTTTCTGCTTTAATGGTGTATTTTCCAGTATCTTTTCTTTCAGCTTTGTTGACAGACAACTTGGTCTTGTAAGGCTCTTTTTCAATGTGCACGTTGTCCTTTGACTCCAGTTTGGTATCTTCATGAAACCATGAAGTAGTCGGAGGGGGTTCTCCAATGACTTTAACATCAATGCGGAACACTTGGCCAGCTCGAATGGTTATGTTTTTCAAAGTAGATCTATCGATTTGGGGAGCAACTGAAAAGACACAAAGCATATGTTGCATTCTACCATATTACGACATATCATACCATTATAGAAATAAAGATGCTGTATTACGGTGGCGTGGTTTTGCAATCACTGTCTCAGATGGGTCACTAGGCTCCCCTGGGCCAGCTTTGTTAACAGCACGCACACGGAATTGGTATTCCATGTTTTCGATGAGGTCAGGTACTCTGGCTTCACACTTGTCACCTATGACCTCAGTTGCTTTCTGCCATTTGCTGCTGAATTTATCCTTCTTTTCTATAATGTAACTGCTGATAGGAGCGCCACCATCTGAAACAGGTTGGTCCCATTTCAGATCGACATGGTGTTTATCCCAGTCTTGCACCTTGGGTCGACCAGGTTTCCCAGGTTCATCTGTGAAAAAGAACGGTAATGTTGTAGTTAATAACGAATGATAGTTTTACTAGTAATTACAGTTCTGTGTTTTAAGATACCATAGGGATTCTTTGCGACTGTTCCAAAGTCGGTTTCCAATGGCTCGGATTCGCCTTCAGGGTTAACAGCCTTGACACGGAACTTGTACTCCTTTCCTGGAATCAAGCCTTCAATTTCCATTTCTGGAGTTTTACTGATGCCTACAGGAACCCAGCGTCCAGTATCCGTGTCCATTTTTTCAATTACATAATGCTCAACTGGTTCTCCGCCGTCGTCTTCAGGCTTCTCCCACTGAAGTTTGCAACCTTCAGCATGGACATCGGAAACCTTTAGTGGCCCTTGGGGTTTGGTTGGCTTACCTGAATAAAAAAAAGCATATCATAGGTCAGTTATAAGGCTAGCCTATACCAAGAAGTTTAAAAATACGGTGCGTGGAAAGGTTGTAGGCTACACACTTAGGACGCTGATGTCAAATGACGCCTCATCAGTGCCGGAGTCGTTTTTGGCAGTAATGGTGTAGGTGCCGGTGTCTTTTCTTTGCGCTTTGGTCAAAACAAAATTGGTAAGATAGTCCTCGTTGTCGATTTTAATCCTGGTGTTATTGATGGGTTCGCCATTGAAAGTCCATGCAACAGTTGGAGGAGGCTCTCCTTGCACCCCAATCTCCATCTTGTGTATTTGACCAACACGCAGAGTGAGATTCTGCAGGTTTTTGCGGTCGATTTTCGGGGCCACTAGAAATCAATAGTCAGCGTTAAAAATCGTCGAGGTGTAGACATTTTCAAAATGTTTAAAATCGAGCAACTCACAGAATCTGGGTTTGGCCAAAAGCGTTCGGCTGGGATCACTTGCTTCACTAGGTCCAGCTTTGTTGACAGCAACAATGCGAAATTCGTATTCTTTACCCTCTTCCAGGTTTGGAACGGTGCCCTTGGTTCTGTCACCGGGTACATCAGCTGCCTTCAACCAGTTCCTGGTGCCCTTCTCTTTCTTTTCCAAGACGTACTTGTCGATCTTGGCACCACCGTCGTTCTCCGGCGCCTTCCACTCAAGGTCAGCGTGGTCCTTGTCCCAGTCAGTGATCTGGGGGCGACCTGGTTTCGTGGGTTCATCGAATGGATTCTTTGCCACAATGGCTTGGTCTACTTCCAATTCATCTGATTCGCCTTCCTTGTTGACTGCTCGAACCCTAAATTTGTAGTTCTTTCCTGGGACCAGATTCTGGACGTCAAACTTTGGCTCGTTCGATTTTCCTGCCGGAACCCAGCGCCCAGTGTCAGTGTCCATTTTTTCGATTTCGTAATATTCGATTGGACTTCCACCGTCGTCTTCCGGTTTCTTCCAGTTGAGGGAACAACCATCCTTGTGTACATCTGACACCTCAAGTGGCCCCTGAGGTTTGGATGGTCTGCCTGCAAAGGTGTAAATCATTTAAAAACTTAACATCGGTCTCATTCCGTGAATTTAATTGGCCCATTTAATGAGATATTGCATACCCAATACAAGAACATCCACTTCTGCCGTGTCCTCTCCTACACTATTTTTCGCATTAATAGTGTAAAGACCACTATGAATTCTGGCACTCTTCATAAGGAAGAATTTGGTGTTGTAATCAATGTTATCGATTCGAAGATTCTCGGATGTCTCCACTGGTTTGTTTTTAAAGGTCCAGGTTACTGTCGGTGGTGGTTCGCCGATGATACCCACGTCAAATTCAACTGCTTGACCAAGTTTAACCGTCACGTTCTGGAGTTTGGTTCTATCAATGCGTGGTTTCACTAGAGTTAAAATATGGGTCAAGTTAAATATTGTACCATAAACGCAATGCTATTGAGAAAGAAATTATTTGAAGACTCCTGATCTTTTATGAGATCATAAAAATCTAACTTTTGTGGTCCTTTGCAAAATTATATCATTGCATGTCATCATGTTCGACACACCCCATTTTGCTTTGCATTGAAGTTATTCAAGTGAACTTACAGAATTTGTGTTTTGCAGTGTGTTGTTTACTTGCTTCGCTGGGCTCTCCGGGGCCAGCCTTATTTTTAGCCCGCACCCTGAACTCGTACTTGTTGCCTTCGATTAAATCGGGAACTGTTCCTTGTGTTGCTGGTCCAGACGTTTCCACCGCTTTCACCCAATTGTCACTGTATTTGTCTTTTACTTCAATGATATAACCAGTGATTGGCGCCCCACCATCTCGCATTGGTGGTTCCCACTTCAGCTTCACAAAATCTTTGTCATAATCCGCAACTTCTGGAGTTCCTGGCTTACCTGGTTCCTCTGGAATGCAATCAAGAAAAAAATAAACCAATGCCAAATTTGTCAAACATAAATAAACCTTGAAATAACGCAATTTTACCAAAGGGATTCTTTGCCAGGGTGGCTCTCTCAGTTTCGAGAGGTTCAGATTCTCCCTCGGGATTGACGGCCTTTACCCTGAAGTGGTATTTCTTTCCTGGCTCCAAGCCAGTGAGCTCGATTTCTGGTTTGTCCGTGCGTCCAGCTGGCATCCAACGTCCTGTCGCAGCATCCATTTTCTCAACTATATAACCTTCCAAGGGCAAGCCACCGTCGTCCTTCGGCTTAGTCCAGCTCAATTTGCAGCCCTCCTTGTGAACCTTGGTTACCTCCAACGGGCCTTCTGGTTTGCCGGGTTTGTCTGAAAATATGAAATATACATGCAATAGATTGCAACTTCATATAAGACATCAGTGTTTGGAAGAACTTGTGTGAAAGTAGTATGTTACATACCCAAGATTGTAACTTCAACCTCTGCAGTATCTTTTCCATTAACGTTTTCTGCAGTTACTATATACTTTCCAGTGTCTTTTCGCGTGGTATTACTGATCGTGATACGAGTGTTGTAATCTTCATTTTCGATTTTGGTGTGCTCAGTGGATTCCAATTCTTGACCTTTGAAAGCCCAGGTAATTTTCGGTGGTGGTTCACCAATCACGTCGGTGTCATACTTGACAAACACTCCTGCTCGGACAGTGATATTTTGAAGCTTTTCTCTGTTAATCCTTGGTTTCACTGTAATCGTAAACAGATTATGAATGAACATTGAATGTGCCATACTTCGAAGTAAACCATTAGAAATTTTCAGGAATGACATCGATGTATTTGTTCATTAATTAATTAGCTAGACTTGCAGACCACTAACACATGTGAAGTCATTCTCGAACAATCCAAACACATTTTCTTATGCTTACAATTTCTTGGTTTAACAAGGATGGGTTGTGTCGCTTCACTAGCTTCTCCGGGTCCAGCTTTGTTCACAGCTCGTACGCGAAATTGGTACTGCGTCCCTTCCTTTAAGTTGGGAACTCTGGTTTCGCAAGTTGGTCCATCCGTGTCGTGACAAGGCTCCCACAAACTGCTGAATTTCTCCTTCTTCTCTACAATATACCCTGTGATTGGAGCTCCGCCATCGGATTTTGGTGCTGGCCACTTCAGATCGACATGATCTTTATCCCAATCCACCAATTCTGGAGTGCCGGGCTTTCCAGGTTCATCTACACAAAAGATTTACCAAATGAAAATGTGGTTGGAGTAATTCTGAAATGCAGTAATTACTTCAAAGAAAGCTCATACTTACCATAAGGATTCTTGGCGAGCACATTCTTATCAGTTAGCAGAGGTTCAGAGTCGCCCTCTTCATTGACAGCTTTAACACGGAATTGGTATTCCTTCCCAGGCGTCAAGCCTGTAACGTCCATCTCAGGTTCATCTGTACGCCCCACAGGGACCCATCGTCCAGTTGCCACGTCCATCTTTTCGACCAAATAGTGCTTGATGGGTTTTCCACCATCGTCTTCTGGCTTGTCCCATTTCAGCTTGCAGCCCTTGGCAGTAACATCTGAGACCTTCAACGGTCCACCAGGTTTAGAAGGGCAACCTAAGAAAAATTCAAGCAATTTTTCCATTTAGATTATTGTAACTATTATTACTGTTTTCTACGTTGAATATAACATACCTAGCACAACCACTTCAACATCGGCTTCATCTTTGCCATGTTCGTTCTCTGCAATGATGATGTATTTTCCGGAGTTCTTTCTCACAGCATCATTAATGGTAAATTTGGTGTTGTAATCGACATTTTCGATGTGCACATTATCTTTGGATTCCACGATTTTATCCTCAAGCTTCCAAGTAACAGTTGGCGGTGGTTCACCTCTAATGTTCACATCAAACTTGACTTGTTTCCCTGCTTTTACCATAATAGTGATAAGATTGGTGCGATCAATTCTTGGCTTCACTGCAAACAAAATAAGAGCGAGTTTTAATTCAGTTCGAATTTCGGTTCTACGATTTTCAATATACTGACATAGTAACAATAATATTTACATCGCCTGTGCTTGGCTATATGAGGTTTAGTTGCATCGCTCGGTTCACTGGGACCAGCCTTATTGACAGCGACAATGCGGAATTGGTACGGAGTTCCTTCATTCAAGCCAGTAATTTTTCCCTCTGTCTTGTCTCCAGGGATTTCTCCCGCTTTCTCCCACGAAGTTGCGAACTTGTCTTTTTTTTCAATGATGTACTTTTCGATTGGCGCTCCTCCATCACTGGATGGAGGATCCCATTTCAGATCGACAGAATTGTTATCCCAATCTACGAGCTCAGGTGTACCTGGCTTGGTCGGTTCATCTAAAAGGTTAAGATTCATTCAATGTAAACTCAAGTTTCTCTTAGCAAACAACATTAAAACTTTAATCAGCGTATCACTAACCATAGGGATTCTTGGCAATAATGGGGGCATCAGAAATTAAGGGTTCAGAATCTCCCTCATCATTAACGGCTGTGACGCGAAATTGATATTGTTTTCCTGGGGTCAATCCCGTGACTTCCATCTCTGGCTTGTCAGCTTTTCCTACAATTTTGTTTGAGAAAATCATTTTGATTACTTTTTACCAATGGTCTACCTCATAACTTCCGAAATGCCTACTCACCGACTCTTGTCCATCTTCCAGATTCCACGTCTAATTTTTCTACGTCGTAATGATGAATTGGAGTTCCACCATCATCTTTCGGCTTGTTCCATTTGAGTTTACATCCTTCTTTGTGGACATCAGATACTTGCAGAGGCCCTTCTGGTTTACTTGGCTTGCCTGTTTATAATTAAAATAAAAATAACATTCAAGTTTTTCTACACATCTTAAGTGCTACATACATGCATGTACAAAAAACATTTACGCACCGAGTACAAGAACTTCAACGGTTGCAGCATCTTTTCCAGAAGCGTTACTGGCAGTAATGGTATATTTTCCGGATTGAGATCTGGCTGCCTTATTAATCGTGAAATCCGAATGATATTCACGGTCTTCGACTTTGTAATTCTCCGAAGACTGCACGCGAATTTCCTGAAATGTCCACGTCACTAGCGGCGGGGGTTCGCCGATAATGTCCACTTCAAACTTGTGACTCTTACCGACTTTGAGCGTAATTGTTCTCAAATTGGTTCTGTCAATTCGTGGTTTCACTAAATATAATGGTAGAAGCAAAAATCCGTTAAAGGACAGATGTATATACGCTGTAGACTTATAGGGCTTTACTGACAATTGTAATGAAACAATGATACTCACAGTTGCGATGTTTGACAACATGATTTCCAGTGGCTTCACTGGGTTCACTCGGACCAGCTATGTTAACGGCCCGAACTCGGAACTGGTAGGTCATGTTTTCTTTGAGTTCTCCGACTTTGGCTTCAGCTTTGTCATCATCAGTTTTCATCACCTCAGTCCAGTCGAAAGCAAACTTGTCTTTCGATTCAATGATATAGTGAGTAATTGGACGGCCGCCATCTGACTGTGGCTTCTCCCATTTGAGCTGCACCATGGTGTTGTCCCAGTCAGCAATTTCTGGCTTGCCAGGTTTGCCGGGTTCATCTAATGTAATTTAGAAAGTATTTACATCGGAAAATCATGTATACATTTACAATATAAATATTCAAAAAAGAACACTGTGTTTTCCATAACAAGGTAATATTACTTACCATATGGGTTTCTAGCTTCAATGGGCTGGTCGGTTTCCAGAGGTTCTGATTCACCTTCCTTGTTAACAGCCTTAACTCTGAACTTGTACTTCTTCTTTGCAGTAAGACCTTCTACAGTGAAGCCATCTTTGTCTGGCCCAACCTCTCCTGCTGGAACCCATCTGCCAGTGTCCATGTCCATTTTTTCGATAGTGTAGCCCTTGAGATCCGATCCACCAGAATCATTTGGTTTACCCCACTTCAATTTAATATGATCTGCACGAACTTCTTCGGCTTTGAGTGGTCCTTGAGGTCTTGACGGTTTGTCTGTTGGAAAAACGTCACATGATTAATTAATGTCTTACTGAACCAAGGAAGCTTTCAAGAATACAGGCAGTAGTATCTTAATTACCAAGTACAACGACTTCGGCAGTTGAAGCAATAGTGCCAGAGCTGTTGCTGAGTAACAGCCTGTATTTGCCACTATCAGCTCTTACAGCTTTCTTCACGGTCAAGCTGGTTGTTTTTACAGTGCTTGCTATTACGATTCTGTCATTGTCGGCTTTTATCGGGTTGTCATTTTGTTCCCAGGCAGGAGTTGGAGGAGGTTCACCACCGAAAGTGATATCGTACAAAATTGTCTGTCCCTTTTTGATGATAATGCTTTTAAGTTCATCGCCGATGATAAATGGCTTAACTGTAAGGAAATGAGAGCATAAAACAATAAAGCAGCAAATTTTTCGTCCAATGGAGGCAGACCACATACCAAACTGGCAAATGCCAGCTGTAGACACTGGCCTGACACTAGCATTTTCCAGTTGATGCTAAACTGCCACACAATGGTCTAACATTTGCCATGTCTGACACATATGAATCATCCACTGGCAACTAGCACATCAGTTGCCATTTGCCAGTTTGGTTTGAGGGTCCAGGACAGGCCATGCTTATACATGGGCCCTATGGTGTTCAAGCATCAAAAATGAGTGTTTATATAATATTTTATATAAGGGATTGATATCTACTTTGAAATCATTAATTGTTTGAAAATTACTTATCTTAAAACCATGACCCATGATTGAACATAATTTTTAATTTTTGCAATGCTGACTTGTTATTCTTTCGGTAAATGAGAATGAGTTCAAATTTGAGGTAAGACTGGTAAAACCAGTCGTTCTTTAAAGTGCAAAAAAATTACCAAATCTGGATTTCGCAATCACTGGTTTAGTTGGGTCGCTTGGCTCTCCAGGTCCTGCCTTGTTAACGGCTCTGATGCGGAATTCATATTGCATCCCCTCCTTAAGGCCATCGACGGTGGCTTGCAAGATATCAGTCACAGGTACCTCCTTGCCAGGAGCCCATTCAGAGGAGAACTTGTCCTTGAATTCAATTAAGTAACTCGTAATTGGGGCTCCACCATCTCCATCAGGCTTCTCCCATTTCAAATCCACGTGATCCTTATCCCAATCAACTACTTCCAGGGCTTTTGGTTTGGTTGGTTCGTCTGACAAGAAAATATGTAGAATGGTTCCGATATATTTATGGAATTCTTATAAGCGACAAACAAATAAATTCTCAGAGAATGTGAATTCTCTCACCCCAAGGATCCTTGGCAATGATTGATTTTGGCGTATTGCAGGGTTCAGAAGCTCCACGAGCGTTAAGGGCTTTAACTCGGAATTTATATTCTTTCTTGGGAGTTAAGTCAGTACATTTGAAAACGAGGTCGTTAACTGTGGCAACTTCTGTCCATCCACCTCTCATGCTAAGATCCTGCCTTTCCACCAGGTAACCTGTAATAGGCACCCCACCATCGTCTTTTGGTGTTTGCCATTCCAGTACACAATTGTCCTTGAAGATGTCCTTAACTTCTAAATTTAGTGGTGCATCCGGCACATCTGATCGTAATGGTTCAGTGACGACAAATTAATCAAAAAGAACAATTGGAAAAATCTATACATTTGTGAGATTTCATACCAAGAATATTAATATTGATGTCTTGAACGTCTGCTCCTTGAGAATTTGCCAGAGATATTTGGTATGGCCCTGTCGTTCCTTTTCGAATGGGCTTTTTAATTCGGAATTCCACGCGGTCATCTTTAACCACTATTTCAACATCTTTGTTACTGACTGGCTTGCCGTCTCGAAGTAATTTAGCGTCAATCTTCGATTGGCGGCTTCCGTGTACTAGAAATTTACATTTCGAAATTATCTATTGACGTTTTGCATTGAAGAGAATGATGTCTTTGCTAGAAAAAATATATACTGACCAATATATGGCACATCAATGACAAGGAGTTGACCAGTTGGTCCTTTGATATCTCTGTTTTCTAACTGAATAATAGGCGCCTTCTCTCCTAAATTAGTGAAATGGGCAAATTTAGGATGTTCATTAAGCTTCTCATGCTTCTTAATTTTAGTTTAATACGAAATTTTTGTTTTACGAACCTTCTCCGACTGTGACTTTGCAAGTGGATTTTAAGGCCCGGCTCTTGCACTTGTATTCCCCTTCATCGTCCAACTTGCACCCACGGATAATAAGTTGGTGAAGACCTTTACCCAAACTTTTAACTTCCATTCTAAACATATTACCAATACATAATCAATAGAACCGTGACCCTAAATATCAGGTAACGAAACGAACGTGTCACTAAAAATCGCTGTTTTTTTTACCTTGAATCTGGTTTAACAGGTTCCCCATTTTTAAACCATTCTGCAGGAGCTGAATAATCTTGAAGTTCAACTTCCAAAACCATATCTTCTCTTTCCAAAACGTTGATATCTTTTAGTTTTTTCACAAAGCGATTAGCAGCTATAGAAGCATACAAAATATGTCAATTATACATTTGTAATAGCACATACACTAAGTCTGCTTCACCATTTGTCATTTGGTTCAACTCACAATTAAAAAGATTAAGATTAATAATGTATTTCACAAATATCCAGGCAACGTCACTTACGTTCCACTAGAAGTTCACCATATGTTTGACCATCGTTGGTTTTACAGGAGTATTCGGCGCCGTCGACTATCCTGGTTTGTTTAAAAATAAGTCGCCGTTTTCGTCCTTCAGCCACAATCTCCATACTTCAATGAAATGATGAGTTGAGATAAATACTACAATCGTTTCCATAAAAATTGTTTATTATGAGCCAACTTACTGATCCTCCAACTTCAATTCCTCAGTGCCTTTGAACCACTGCACTGGGGCATCTTTGTCGTCAACTTCACATTCCAATGTTGCGTTTTCCTTTTCAACGACTTTCAAAGATTTTAGCCCCTTGGTGAATGTGAATAATTGCTCTGAAGTTCGATACAGATGTTATTTAAAATGAAGCTATGAACAATAAATTTGAGTGGCTTTTCTGCTTGTCCACTTACCAACAACGTAGAGATCAGTCGAGGTTTTTGCATCAGATTTTTCAATTTTACAAGTGTATTCGCCAGCATCTTCCAAAGTGCAGTCGCTGATTTTTAAAGTGCAGCGAGCCAGTGAATCCTTGTCTATTTCGTATTTTTCATTTTCCTAGATATCCATAAATTGTCAGTCGCTGTGAATCTTAGCAATTTATGCACTTTGTTTTCTCCTAAATATGTCATTCATACATACAACTATTTTTTCTTTTCCTTTATACCAACGGACAACAGCTTTGTAGCTCGATACGACACATTCAAGAGTAGCCTGTTTTCTAGTGTAACATTCCACTCTTTTTGGGAGTTGTTTCGTGAAGGTATATATTGGTTCAGGTTCTGCGAGAATATATAGCATATTAAAGAATACTCAAAAAGGTTCTAGCATTCCATGTGTCTAACATTCAAAATGGAAATTAGAAGTGAATAACTTGCCTTCAACTGACAAGAAAGCAGAGCTTTGGATTCCCATGCATTCAATGATGTATTTTCCTTGGTCCTCTTTAGATGGCTTAATGATGTCCAAAATGAGCAACTCGCCATCGACTTTCATGTGATACTTAGCACCTTGAAACAACTCTTGTCGATTTTTGTACCATTTCGGTTTGACATTGCTTTTCGAGAAAACTGCTTCGAAATGAACCTTCTTATCTTTGCCTTCTCGGGCATTTACATCGATCAGAGGCTTAAGGAAGGACTCCGGTTTCTGAAGAAAAGGGGTTATGAAAAGCAAAACATCAGCCGCCATAGCTCGCAAAAGCTACGTAAAAGTTGTGATTGCAAACACGGAAATGGTGAAGCGGAGTGGATATCTCATAGTGGCATATTAAGAAAGTAAAGATGTTTGCCTAATCAAAACTTTAGTTGAACATTAATACACGTTAATCCCTTGTTAAGTATACAAAAAAATGTGAACATTGTGTATTTTGAAAAATTCACTTCAAATGCTCGTGCCAAGGAAAATATGAAGGCCACATCAAGTAAAATCCTAAATATGCCACTAAATTAAACAAAAAGTACACAGTATATCAATAGGTACAAGTTAGGGAATTGTGGTGTCCCAGCAAAGTTAACAGAGTGAAACGATGAGAATTAGTTGTGGTGACACGGGGACTGTGGGTGAAAAGCAAATCAAAATGTGGATAAATTTGTTTGAGTGAAAGTGTACAAATGACCATGGTAAATGCAATTTACTACTATGCAAGCACAATAAACAAACACAACACATGGACTACAATGGCTGAAAAAGCTGGACGATCGGTTATTTGCTGGCCCATAATCAGAACGGTTATGTAAATTATTTGTACAGTATGTGAAAAATTGGATGTCTGCAGGCTGTTTCAATTTCTTCATAATTTCTTTCTGGTAACGGGCCTGTTAAATGGATTAAGAGTCAGCCAGGAATTTAATTTGGTTGAGTCGAGAACATTTACAAGGTACAAACAACAGTACAAACGATTCTAACACAAGTATTACAATTGTTAGTCCACAGAATAAATATGAGGGAAGAGATACAAAACAGCTGAAAGAACGGCAGGTAGAAAATGAAGATACTAAGTAGAAAATGAAGATACTAATTAGAAAATCTAGAAAAGAGATCTAAAAGAAAAGAAAAGAGAGAAATGAGGTAAGATTAGAGGATGTGCGTTTCGACGTAGTTTCATCGAAAATCGGGTGCAAGCCAGAGAGGATTGCAAGTGAGGCAGATAGAAAGGTTGGAGAGCAGATTAGAGGAACAGGGGCATTCCCTTGTTTTTTAAAGAATAAAATATTAATGTACTAGACTTGTGAACAGCGTCCCATTGGATTTTGGAATAGAGTGGAAGGGGTCGTGAAACACCTTCCAGGTGGTTTTTACGGCAGTAAATGACGACAACAGGGAGGGTCTCACTTTTTTTTGAAGAGAGAATGGAAAATAGGAAAAAGCAGGAGGAGGTGAATCCAACCAATTCTTCAAAAGGAAATCCGAACCTCCCGATCTTTGATGACTTTTTGAAGAATGGGCCAGTCTGGAATGATTTCAGCTAAAGATGGCCTCCTTTCATCACGTGATGACCGACGTACGCATAAGTTCTAAAAATCAACATGGGGTTAGTGAGGTCACCAAGGGCCTCTGACAAACACTCAACAAGTTTTCGAAATATTAGATATCCCTGTGCTACCCTATAAAGATTAAGAATGCCCTCACGCTGCATAAACAAAAACTGTCTAACGATTTTCTAAAATTATTCAACAGAATAACAAAAAAATAACTATCCAAAAACACACATAGGAAGAATGTTATTTTTCGAAATTTTGGACTCTT
This sequence comes from Cylindroiulus punctatus, assembly GCA_034695085.1. Classification (NCBI taxonomy): domain Eukaryota; kingdom Metazoa; phylum Arthropoda; class Diplopoda; order Julida; family Julidae; genus Cylindroiulus; species Cylindroiulus punctatus. The sequence goes on along the minus strand of JAQFYZ010000179.1, from coordinate 24,021 downwards.
GACAAAAATACTGACTGACATAAAAACACAAAAGATGCACCTCCAAAGCGTCTTTATCAAGCTTGTGCAGAGTTGGCCAGTCTGGAATTAGTTCGGCTAATGATGGTCGCCGTCGCCTTGGTTCAGAAGAATCCTACACCACAGGACACCAAAAAAGGACTATCACCAGAACCGTTAAGGGGCACAGGAGGTAGGGGCACGAACACTATAAAATACCACCTTGGATTATCGAATACTCCCTTTATAGGGAAACAAAAAACATTAAAAACAATAACAAAAAAATAGAAACAAAACCACCAACATGATACACTCAACTCCACCACAACAGGATTGAACGTAAAAAACAAAATACGGATTGTGGACGACAAAAAGAGCTTACAGGAACTCACAATTGAGAGAGGTGATGTAAAAGAAATTTTTCAAGATTTGGACTTTAGCTTATAAAAAAGAGTGGCTTGCGAAGAAAAAAAAATAATCGGAAATTAATTTCAAATCATACGTCAATTATGGATAGACATAATCAAACATTTTAACTAACTCCTTAGGCTGATTTGACGAATCTTTAACTCTATCCTATCTGACCAAAAAGAGCACAGTAGGCCTATAATTTCCAGCCCATTTTCAAATGATACTTTTTGTCAAAGATAAGCATGAGGTAACCTAGAATTACAATTAAAGAAGCTAAAGATGATTTGTGTTACTTGGACAAATATTATTTTTATAGTTGAAGTTTTAAACAAGAAAACAAAGGATTCCACAAAAGGGTTAAGAAACAGATCATAAATATTGAATTACTGTTTAGGAAGAAGACGTAAGACACTGACGTGCACTGAGACAATTACACGAACATAAACACACCAAACAAAAATATTTGCCACCAAGACTAAAAAGTTCGAACTGATTATTTTCGCAGAATCATCTGAAATGTATGATAATTCCTCCAATATGTTCCCTTCTTATATGATCTGGATATCCTTTTAAAACGCCTGCTTTCATTTATGCTGGAATATGGATGAGAATTCTCGAAACGTGAAAGTTAGCTTGGGATTTCCTACCTTTTCTGGCCTTTTAAATTTATCAGCTTCGTTCTCACCGGGCTTCAATTCGCCCCAGTCTGGATCGTTTTCTTTTTGGTCCCATTTGGCATATTTTCTAAAATGAATTAAAACTCATTACTATTCAGCATTATATACTCTTATGAAATTATACACCGACACGGTCAAGCCATTTTTCTTTATCTATCAGATTGCTAAATTACAGTACCTGCGTTGCAGCATAGCTCGGAAATCCATTCCAGATTTGTCTGTAAAATCATTTAATGTTGTATAATATTAGCACAATTCAGCACCATGTATTTTCTATAAGTCCCTGCTCCAAATGTGAAAACTGGGTGTATTAAATAGAGATGAAACCTGTGCCAGCTGGGGATTTTATCTTTCATTTTATTTTTCATTACTTTTTGGAGGGTGGAAAAGAAGGGGGGAGTGTGAGAGAGAGAGAGAGAGACATGTGCTGCCCCTTGTAGATGGCAATCCATATGTACAATGTTACATGCACTGTTTGCCATCTTTAAAGGGGCTGGCCCAGGTTCGGTGTACCCTGACGCCCTAACCAATCAAAACACTACGTGTATAATACAGGTGAATAAGATTCAATTTGAAGCAAGGACTATAAAGCACACTCGAACTGTTTTGCACAAAGAGTTTGTCAAACTTTTCTCACCGCTTACGAAGAGAGATATGGAGGCAGAATCAGATCCATGCTTGTTTTTAACTGTGACTTCATAACGTCCTTCATCATTAGGTCTACTTTTTCTGATGCAAAGGGTAATTGTATTGGTATCGCCATCAGTAAAGAACTGGTAGCGACCACCTTCAATAATTTCGCTAGCGCCTTTGTCGAAGCGAAATGTTGGAGCTGGATTACCCTCCACTTGGACGCTCAAATAAGCAGTAGCACCTACCAAAACAACGAAATGTTTTACAGTGGGAAGCAAATAAATACAAAGAATGTAAATTTGGATTTTGGAAACCAGCTTGATCATTTGTGAGAAAAGATCCTTGACATTTTCAACTTGCCTTCAACTGCAGTTACACTTTCTTGGTAATCAATGATTTGGGGTGGAGATTCCTCATCGCCTGGTATGGGTTTCAGAGGTGTGGATGGTTTGTCTGCTCTCTCCTCCAATTGAGCCACACTAACATTGCAAAAGTAACAATTAGTTAACTACGTATTACATATCAGTTTATTGCTTTTCATTTGACTCCAACAAATTGTCTTACCTCGGTCTCCTCATATCAATACTGGATCGCCTCCTCTGAAACACATAACATTAAATACATTTTAATCAATAAAAATATTGAATGGACAAACAAATCGTTTTTCCTCTGCACTTTCACGTGGCCAACAGAGTTGTCTCTTGCCGTCACTGGCATTTCAGCATCACCTTGCTGTTGCTGTCCAAGCCAATAGCAGAAATCGTATAATCACGTGAAATACAAGTGAGGAAAAACCACAGACACCAGTTCATTAAATGTAACCGTGAGACTTACTTGTTTGACTTCCAAAACCTCACCAGGGCGAAGCTTACATTTCTCGCCCGACAAACCTACAGCAATTCCTTTCTGCAAGTAAAAAATCATAAGTTTTGAAAGTAAAACCTTCGTGTCTTCCCACTTAAACTTATTGGTGTTACAAAACGGTTACCTCATCAGCAATCAGAATAACCGATGGCCTGCGACTTTCTCGACGACTTCCTGGTGCCAAGCCAGGTGGAGGTTCGGCGAGAGATTCTCTTCGGCTACCAGAATCGCTTCCAGCTGCCGAGCCTTTTCGAGGAGGTTCTGGCGATTTGCTTCGTTCAATTTCGAAAGTTGGTATCGTTGGAGGCGGTTTCTCGGCCACCTTCTCAACAGCTTCTTCCTTCTTCTTCTTTTTAATCGACCTCTTTTTGGTTGCCTCTGGTGGAGGTGATTCAGGCTCGATGATAGCAGGCACATTGTCTGCAGGTCTAGACTTCAATGGAGTTTCCTCGATTTTAGGAGGCTCAGCCTTCTTTTCTGCTTCTTTCTTAGCTAATGGCTTCAGCATAACTTTTTCTTCTATGCCGGCAACGCCCTTCATAAAAACAAATTATACTCAGTTGCCAGCTTTCGTTTCACGTTATGTGTACTAGGCTAGGTTAGATAAACATGTTTCTAAGAGAGGCTGGGATAAAAATTGCTCACTTAGTTTCTTCCTATTTAAAACCTTACACGAATAACGTTGTATTAAACCCATAAATAGCAAATTTTACAGGAAAGCAAAAATAACCTTACCTTGTGTTCCCTCATTATGTAAAAACATCAATTTTAAGCAACAATCAACTGCTATATGTTATTTGACACCACAAACTAACTAGTATGTCTTGTCGAAGATGTTGATTTTAACGATACAACCTTATTCGGGCGAGGTCTTAAATTATCGTTATATATAAATTTCAGATTGAAGAATAATGTTGCACTAACTTTCTCTGTCCCTTTTCTTTCTAATTTCTTTTCTGGGGATTTCTTTTTCTCTGGTTCTTTCTTCTCTGGTTCTTTTTTCTCAGGCTCTATTTTCTCGGGTTCTTTCTTTTCAACTTCCTTCTTTTCTGGTTCTTTCTTCTTTTCCGGTTCTTTCTTTTCTGGCTCTTTCTTTTTTTCTGGATTCAATAAATACACGAACAGGCACATTCATAAAATGAACGTCACTAATGCTTAAAAACGCGCGAATCACAATTCAGATTTACCGATTACAGTTAGTTCGGCTGAACTTTGTTCACTTCCAAACTCGTTGGTCACTTCCACGGAATATGAACCAGACGATTCTTCGGTTACAGTGCGGAAAGACAAAGTCGCCGACGAGCCATCGAAATAAGTGGAAATCTCACGTGTTTCTCTGACCACTCTCTTGTCTCTGCATTATTGAAGAAAAAACAGCCATTAATACGGCTAGTTTGATGTGCAAGCTCTATAACATTTTTAAGGAATATTATCTCGATGTCTTACTTATACCACACGATTTTAACTTTTCTATCTCTCACTGATAATGTGATAACAAATTCTGCGGGTTTTCCAGATTCAATTGTCTATAATACACGGTCAAGTTAAATAAATTACTGACGTTATGTTAGAAAAAAACATGAAACTATTAATGGTATTTACCTGTGATACAAGCCCTTGGCTGATTTTTGGTTTATCCCCTTTTGGTTTCCTAAAAAATATGGAAATTTAATTTTATCCGACAACCCATTTGCATTAGCTCATATGAAACAATGCAAATACGTATAATTTTAATTATCTTACTCTTTTGGCTTTTCTTCTTCTTCATCTAAAAATAAAAAAATATATATTTCAGGTTGAATTCAAATCACGGAAAGGAACATTCGTTATTAATATTTCTAAAAATATTTTAGGGGAATGCACTTTTTGGGAAACTGATTAGTTTATCAGTGATAAAAATGAACGACCAGACAATAGTTTTATTGAAACATCGTTTTTGCACACCATTATAGTATTGAGATCAACCAACCTGGAATGTCCACTTGCACATTCTGAGACGTGGCTTCTCCTTTCGTGTTCTTGACCACCAGTTTGTAAAGACCCTTGTCGCCGGTAGTTGGACTAGTAATTTCCAGACGGATGTCGAATTCACCTTTCGATGTTTCTTTGATAATGATTACGTGTCGAGTGTCCTCCTTGACCACTGTCCTTTCCTTGTACCACGTGATATCGGGCTTGCTGGCTGATGCTACGTGGCACTCAACGACCACCAGTTTCTTCTTGTCGACCTTGACGACTTTAGGTTGTTCTTTGAATACAGGTACCTCTGTAACGCAGCAAAATGTCGATCATAAATAACAGAGTTTGGTCAGTCAAAAAAACTATTCCGATACAGTTATTATAATACCTCTCATCGAATGTCATTCATTAAGCGGTTTTGGAAAAATAGGCAAATTTTATTCTTGTACATAAACTAAGTAAGCAAAATCCAGTGAAGTGATCAGCCAAAAACGTTTACCTTCAATATTAAGAGTTAGATTGGCGTTGATTTCTCCGGATGGATTTTTGATGTTACATTTGAAAAGTCCCCCTTCGATAGGTGATGGATCCTGCAGGGTATAGAATAGTTGAATAAGAGGTGCATATAGCATTAAGCTTCACGCCAAACCGATGAACCGAATTTTAAAACATTGAGCAGAAACTTGTATTCTTACCTTCAGTACCAACTGTATGATATAAATATCTTTTTCTTCTCTTATAGATATGGATGAACGAGACGAATCTTTGACCACTACGCCATCTTTGTACCAAACGAAATTTGGCTTTGGCTTCGACTTGACGCGGCATTCGAGAGTGACCCTCTTGCCATTGTCTTCGGGAATAATCTTTGGCTTCTCAGCAAATGTGGGTGGATCTCCTTCTGGCTTCTTTTCGCCTTTAAAGACCAATAACATGCTATATCCACTTGGCTTGCATGACGCAAGACTTTTTTTTTAAATTTCCATGCAAAATCTACCTTCGATATTCAAATTCAGGTTTGCGTTGTTTTCGCCATGGGGGTTTTTAACGTGACATTTGTACGTTCCCCCGTCGTCTCCAGTGGGATCCTAGAAGATATCAAACTCATTGTTTAAAAATGATATCGGGATGCAAAGCAACTTCGAAAACTATTTTAATCTAGGGTCGTGCAGGCAATTCTTACCCTGATTTCGAGGATGCAAGTGTAGTTATCGCCATCTGGGATTATACGAGACTTAATCCTCGAAGATTCTTTCACCATTGTAGTGCCTTTGTACCAAGTCACTTCAGGTGCAGGTTTGGAGTTGACACGGCATTCCATTACAATTAATTTGCCGTTTTCTTTGGGGATAATTTTGGGTTTATCTACAAAGGATGGTCCTTGGCCTTCATCTCCTCCTTTAAAATTTCAACGGAAGACAGAAAAAAGTATGAACGAAAACAATAAATGCATTTTTGGAAAATCCAAAACTCTCATAACGACAACCCAGATGAATACAAAGACTAACCTGCAAAATTCAAATTGATATTTGCATTACTTTCGCCTAATTCATTAACTGCATTGCATCTGTAGATGCCACCATCTTCCGTTGAAGGATCCTGATAAAAATATCAAATGTTACAGCGTTAACATTGAAATGTATAACCAGTTTACTATTAATAAACTACATGTATTTAGAAAATTTGTGTGATAAGTGTTGTATCGAGCACTTACTTTAATTTCCAATAATAATAGGTAGGTATCTTTTCCTGTAGACTTTTGCGTAATCACTGTCCGTTTACTCTCCGAAATTTTTTGAGTGCCCCTAAACCAAGTAACTACGGGCAGTGGATTAGCCTCTAAGATACATTCCATTATTAAATCATCGCCTTCTTGTTTAATGGTGGGCTTCTTTGGAAACCTGGGTGCTTTTCCATCAGGAATTCTGCGGACATCAACAAATTAGAAACGTCCAAACACGTGTTAAATATGCAAGTGCAGAAGAAAAGTACTAAAAAACCTACTTCGGCTTATCGTCTTTGTCGTCAAAATTCAAGTTGATATTAGCACTTCCTTCACCCACTTTGTTTTTGGCAAATACTTTGTATTCGCCGCCATCTGCAGAAGCAACTTTCGTTATCTCTAATGATGCAATGTAGTTTAATTTATCGTCTTGCTTCATGAACATCTTAAATCGTCCTCCTTCTATCACCTCTTTGGTGCCATGAAACCTTTACGTTTTATTTGAAAGAAACGCCAATCAATAATGTGGACATGGTTTAATTATAGCGGGCTTGTGTGGAAAGAGCAATACTGATTAAAAAGTACATGATAAACTTGTCAAGGATGAGTCGAATAATCTAACTGTGTAAAAATTCGATTATGAGATGAAAGCAGATCCTGATTGAGGAAAATGAAAAAGTCCTGGCAAAGACTGTTTTATAATTTTGGAAAATAATCTCCAAAAAGAATGTTTAAGGATGAGGAAAATGAGAAAAGTCAATAACAGGTCATGTTCGGTCAGCTTAAGAACTATTTTAATTACCATGTAATGGTGGGTTTCGGGTCACCCACCAATCGACATTCGAATATAATTTTGGCGAAATCGTCTGACTGTCGAATGACCGGCCTTTCAGTGAATGTAGGTTTGCACCCTTCTGCAGGCACAGCTGTTTCATCACCTGTAAATGAGAAGCAAAAGCTAAGAAAATCAGGTCATCGATGGAAAACTAACAGTGATTTATGCCAACATAAATGTTTTGGAGGTCCTCTCAGCATGAAATTCTATAAGCACGAGGAGGTAACATTTAATGAATACATGGTATGTTGAACTGTAAACCTTATGGGTACATGCTGGTAGACGAGATAACTTACTGTCGAAATTAAGGCTAATGGTCGCATTGCTCTCTCCCAACTCATTTTTGGCCTGGACTTTGTATTTGCCAGCATCTTCGACGGTTACATCGCTGATTTGAAGTACGGATTGATAGGAATTACCGTCTGGTAAAGCTGTTACCTGAAACATTAAGGGTTGTTGTTAGTAATGCAATTGTTTTGTCGTGAATACACAGTAAAATAAATAGGACAAATAACAAACTGTATTAAAATGTGAGTTTTTCAGAATATTCCAGAAGCGTCGTATCCTTTCCTCTTAGATAAGCTACATTGATAAATTATGACGCACCCTGTATACAATGCATTTTTTTGTATAGGCAAAACAAACCTATGTGGGCATCAATGTATTTCACTATCTTGCTGATGAACATTTCTAAACGGTCAATTCCCATGTTTGCAAAAATGCATCCTGAACGTCGGCAATCACACACCACTTCACTGTTAGTGATGATTGCTATTTTCAGGGTGAATTTCAGTAAACGTCTAGATATCGTTTTCGGTTGCCTTTTAAATTTTCCTCGGGAAAAACGAGATCATGCCTCATCTATCGGACTCCAATTTTCCAGGCTCTTGCCAAAACGTCATAAGTTTCGACCTATATAAGCTTAGTATGACATTCCCCATTATTTTGAGGACAGGCTGAATAGCTAAACATTTACAAGCTCGGAGTTTAGGCTTTCCTGTCTGAGCCTACAGTCCGTTGCAAAACACTAAGCGATATTTATAAGCTAACAAGAGCTGCTTTTCATTTGACACTACCTAATTCCGTAAACAACAACGTCTCAGTTATCAAACATGAGCGAAATATTTCTGCCGCTTCTTTTGCTGTTACAGTAAAATATACCCAAAGAAACACCTTGTACTTATTAACCTCCAAGAAATCAGTTTTGGAGACATTTTTCCACATTCGTGTTACCTACGATTTATGAGCTTTATGAGGATTTATGAGCGTGAATGGATCCGCCATTCACTACTGGTAGTGACTGGTATACGGAATGCGTGGGTGTAATTTTTTTATCTCAACCATTTTTCTGTCAAAAAGGCGCGAAAAAGTTCTTTTAGAAACACTAGTATATTTAGATATTTTTAAATAATGAAGGGGCAAATATGTTTAGGTTTACACCAGCTAAAACATCACGCGATTTTGACACGGCCATACAATATCTGCGCTTAAATACTTCAATATGATATTTTTCCTACTGAAAACTGGCTAAAAATCCGTTACAAAAGTGGTGGGCCTTTGGGAATACTCTGAAGTGAGGGTGTATGTTGTTGGCAAGCAGTGAATGCTGAGTGATGGCCACAGCGAGGAGGCCCAGATGAGGTGAAACATGACGCTCACCCCTGCTAATGTTGCTGCCCTATTTTGGAAATTGCTTAGCTTCTTCTCGCTCCTTTTTCTTTCTTTTTTTTTATTCGGCAAAACAGTTTCTCATACGTGCCAGCCAGTCTTCACTTTCCACTCTAGTAAGCTAGCTCTCCGAACGGCATTTCACTACGCTCTCATTTCGCACCCCCGAACCAGGCCTGGCCTAGAAAACTCAGCGAATCTATTTATTTTATCAATATAAATAAACCGTCGCATTAAACCCGAGTTACGGGGAAATCTAGGGGCAACGAGGCAACCTCGCGGAAAAAAAATACCTGGAAAACCTCGGAGATTAATAAGAATTCGAGCGATGGGACCCCACGTAGCTTAGTTCAAATCGAGGTTTATTTCAACAACAATCACCACGTTTACTGTATATAGACGTATTGCATTATGAGATGGGAGAACCTTCGGTGATGGTTTCATAAGGCCGAAATTCCACTAACTGCCAAATTTATGAAACCAGTCCCGGAGGTTCTCCCATCCCATAATGCAACATGTCCCAAGCTGGTCGATGTCTGCGTGTAAAGATAGGAAATGATTCAAATGGGGATTTTGGTGGTTGCACCATTGTTTCTTTTAACTAATAGCATTCTGTCATGAAAGTATAGGGCTTTCTGATCACCCTGTATTTTAATCTTAGTCCACAAGCTGCTTATATGCTATTTTTCATGGACAAAGATTTATGGACCATAACATGTTCTGTATATTCCACCAACGACGTAGCACATAATCTTCAGAAACATCATTTGGCATAGAAAGTGTACCTAGGAGGGCAAAAAAGCTGTTTTTCAATTTTCTTAGTGGAGCGCTTAAAACTCATTAGAAATGGATCAAAGACTTCCTAACCATAACTCACAATTTTTTTCTCCACAATAGAAAAAGCTTCCGAATTTAGTAAACGTAAATATAGCGAATTCATTCTCTCGAAACTAAAGTCAAACAACGAAGCAGCGTGCAAAGCTAATATCTTGGCTAAATGTACTGCATGAGTTTGAAAGGATACCTAATGGAAAGGAATGCACAGCCCAACGTCATTGCCACACGGTTCGTGTCTGCTGACCTTTAAGATGAAGAATCCCCAAAACCTGGCAAACAATCCCTTTCTGAGTCTCGGTTATACAATCGCATTTTTGGGCAGTTTTTTAGTTTCCTGACTAAGAGGAATCGTAAAAAAAATCGCTAGTTTTATAATATCCGGTCTATAAATGGTGCAATCGCTTTTCTGTCATTTTTTTGCGAGGAGCTTAAATTTAGCTCAGACCCAGAAATAGCCCTTTTTTGAGGCAGCTCTCTTCCAGAATACATTTGCCTGGTGCAACTGCTTCCTAACTTTGTTTTGCTGAGTTAGCAAACAAAGAGAAAAATGAGAAAATGGAAGAGGCAATAACTTTTTTTTCTTAAGACAAGAGTGCGTGAATCATGAATCAATGCTGAGAAAAGCCCGTCATGGAGGTACAAAAATAAGCAAACAAAGAATTTGTCTCCATTTAAGCGTAGGTATAATGAATTACACAATATGAACCATATCATATCATGTGAAACAAGGAAACGCCATAAGGAGTCGTTGCCATTCTAATGTCATGTCTGATTACGTAGCTGCAGTTCACATCACATTTAAGGAGCTTAAGTGTCCATAAACAAAGCTACCTGTATGTTAGGCTATTTACAAACTAAACAACAGACATACTTATATTTCAACTTGTTCAGACTTCAAAATGACACCTGTTCTAGTCGTCGCAATTTATTCTTATGATTTTGTTTGCAAACTTAACCAAAGCTAACCTAATGACGTATTTTACTTTATTTGGTTCATAGTGCCTAATAATTACATAATTACAGTACAGATTTTTTAACAGCTTCTTCTTGGTAAAATTCTCCCACCAACCATCATGGCAAATATTACTGAATTGCCATTAACAACGGGCATCAATTTCGGCTTCTGCAGTGGTGCCTAATGAATATTATGTCCTGCTTCTGCCCACTCCCTAAAGTGGGCTTTCTGGACGACTCTTAGGCTTGCAGTGATTGCCGCCTGCGGTTAGAATCAGCCCAAAAATAAATCACATTTTAGGTCAGTTTAGGCTAGGCCCATAAAAATAATAAACTATGACATCTAGGACAGGTGTCATTAATGTACAAGTACAGTTGAAATGTAAATATGTTATACACATTGGAGCACGGTTTATTGTAAAGTATACACTGTATCCATAATTTATGTAAAAATTGTGAAATCAGCACATCCTTTGTTATCTGACAAAGTGTCGCAATCGAGTGTCCATCGGACAAGACGTCGGTTTTAGTTTCATTTAAATGGCACTGAACGCACAATGTGCAGTAGAGGATTCTTTTATCACATTATCCATAGCGAGTCACACGCTCCAGCATCCATTTATTTTACAGTTGTTTACACATTTCGTCAAACGTTATCCATAAAACACGATTGGTTCTTTGGCACACAATCCGGTGGTTGAAGCGAAGCACTGAGAACCGTTTATTAGTAACTGTGAAAAAAATCCATGATAAATTAACTTACCTTAAACCTTCCTCCTGGTTTTACAATGTTGCTATTGTGAAACCATGTTATGGTTGGTCTAGGGTCAGCGAGGATCCGGCATTCGAATAAAAGTCGTTTACCATCATCCTCTTGTTTGATGGACGGTTTTTGCGCAAATGTCGGGGCGATGCCATCGATTTGCCTAAAAAGTAAAAACGTGAATTTTCAATTAGCCATAGGTATTAAGGATAAATTCCAAATTCACACTATAATGCTGCAATGATAACATTGATGCTGGTGATGAAAAGGATATAGCATTCCTGTCCATCCAAATTTTGTACATTTCTTGGCAAATACCAAGTATTTTCTTGGTGATTATAACATCTCACCCTCATTCAAATTAAACTTTAAAAAAAACCGTTACAGTCATATAGAATTTGTTTTGGAAAAACGTACATCTCCTAACAAGTTTTTTCATGTATTTGGTTTACATGGCCATCGCACATACATCCAGGCAGTAATATATTATTAACGACGCAGAAATTGTTGGGCAGTGATGCAAACTATTGAACGCATTGCATCCGATACACGAAAATTGGGAATGCAATGCAACCTAAAATAAGATCATCTGCATATTCAGAGATATCGGTTCTGAATGGTAAAGCAAATAGGGCAAGGCGAGGTATATGACCTCACCAAATTTTTTAACATAATCTGGGTCGTCAAGTGCAAAAATAAACTTACAAGTGTATCTCAATTCTCGTTTGCTGTGTGAGATTTCAATGATTTCCCGTTAATTTGTGAAGTCATAATTCAAGAGATCTAAGTTAAACAGAAAATTTCTATAATAGTCACCAGACCTTTAGGCACGTTTATTTCCTTAACTTTCTTGAATATATTGGGGGAGAGGATTCAATTTCAAGTGGCCGTATCATTTTTTGTCAATTTTTTAACGTATCATACAAGTTACAATATACATGTAAACTATATTCCTATTGAAAATAGAGCCCTTTGTAAATAGGAATAATTAATTCCGCATTGTAGTTCATGCTTAAAAAAGCCATTATTATTTAAGCAGGTAAATTAATACTACCAGTATAATGAAGGTGCCGGAATGGAACGGATTATTGACAAGGTCATTTGATAAATTTGCCATGAGTTTTTCACAAATTATACAATATCAGCCATATGAGTGTGTTCATTGAATTTGTTTTGCTGAATAATAGGATAGTCGTTCGTTCAGATACAAACAATTGATTCATTACCCCTACTTGCTCGAGCCACTATGTGGATCTCCAGATAAGTATGGTTAGAAAGTTTCCCTCTTGAGGTATTTTACACACATTTTACAAGAAAATAGACCAGTGGTTGTTCCTCAAAATTTCCAGGACTTTGTGAATTCCACTGCAGTGGCTTCTGTTCTAAAAAACGTCCCAACCCCCATAAATAGCTCCTGCAAGATGGTATTTCTCTACCGTCCCTAATTATAGAGCAGCGGTACCTTATGGTCTTTGAAAACAATTTTTGGAACTTGACTCAACTTCCCTTTTTTTCGCTCCTCCACCTACTCAATCTCCATGCTTTTTCTTTGGCATTTCCTTAGAAGACAACCAGTAGCTATCTATGTTTTCGCGTATATGCAGTTCTTCAAATTACTTCCTTTGTTTGCTTTGGAAGTTGTAACATTTGCATATTGCATCAAGAGCCTAATGATGGATGGTTTGTGTAGGTAACGGATGACGGAAGAACTGTTTAGCAGAAATCTAATCTGCACAGGACGAGTTCGTAAGCGCCAAAACTAAAAACTACTTATTATACAGCTGACTTTTTATCTAACACTGACTAAATATAGAGTACACCTTGGGAAAATGCAGGCTGCATATAGCTTGCTGACTGTCTTGGATATTATGTACTGCAGATGCAATAGCATCTTTATTTTCAGTCTTGGTGGCGACGAGACTTCCTCTTGAGAAGATGCTCGTCAAGTTAATGCTATAATTCCAACATTACAAGAAGCTCGCAATACCCTATTTGTTTCGGAATAACAATCTAGAAAGATATTTAGCCAAAACGTTAGAGGAGGTGACCGACATGATCACAATCGGGGATCAAACGGCCCTAACTTTCAGGAGTGTCCCAAAAAAAAATTTTTGTGTCAGATGCACTTAAATGGCTTCAGAGCACTAGGGACATTAAAAACAATATCAAGTGTATATAACGTTATCCACATTACTTAACTTAGTAAGAGCAGTTTCATTTTTCATAAATGCAGGAATGCACATATTAACTATTCATCCATCAGACCGGGATAATCTGAAATTGTCAGAAATTGTGAAGGCCTGGATGGATTTATTTTCATAAAGTCAGGGTAACTAAGCAAATTAATACTATGCTTTGCATAGCTATAGTTATTGGTTAACGCAAAAAAATAATTAAATACGAGCATTTCTATAGAAGAAATTAATAATGAAATTGACAATTTAAAAATTAATCTAAATGTGTTGTTTCCGCATAATTTATTTTGTTTTATCTCCTGTATACAGCAAAAAATATAGCATTTCCTACATTTGCGATGCCACATTTTTGCATTTTCAGTGGTCATGGTGGTCAGGCAAATTGACAATTTCATGTCAAGGGACCCGCTCAAATTCCTCGGCTAGCTAGATCCATGATCACATCCCAAATTACATTTTGATAAGTTTTCATTTTAGCATTTAAATAACGAACAAAAATATTCAAGACTCGTTACACCTAAAGAGTCACCAGCGAACAAAGTAATTCCAAGTTGGGGAAATTTTTGCATTTAATTCAGAAGCCGATTTCAGAAATGCTGCAGGGTGCGCTGGAAATTAGGCATGGGCAAAATTTCCACGCAAGTGCTTTTGCAGCTCAAAAAATTTGTCCCAGGTGTGTTGTGAGAGACATTTTGGCAGTGACAATGGCAATCCATCACGCACTTTCTGTCGCCTCCATTTTTTTCGCTGCAGATCATCCCGATCCCATCTGCATGGGATTCTCCAAACAGAAGCAGGAGGATGAGGACACCAGACGCTCTTCACCTTGGCACTGGCTCTTGTTGTAAGCAAGCAAGAAATCGATGGCCACCACCAGCAGTTTACCTGTCGTCGTCATCCGATGATTCACCACTGCTGCTCTCCATCGCACAAAACCTTGGCAATTTATCTGGACTATAAAACTGGCTGGTAAACCGCCATCAACGAGCTAGCACCGACGGCAAGCGAAGCACTGCACCGATTCAGAAATCCAAAGCCTCTGGACATAAGCCTAGGTGTAATCCCAAAATGCGTGGATCCCCACAGTGGATTAAATGATAGACACCTCACACTAGGCAGCAGGCACCGCTTACTGTCGCCACTCCCAGACGAGTGCTGGGAGAATTTTTTTTGCTTAAATCGACTATTTTTAAAAAGACCGAACGCTGGGGAACGAGTGCAGTAATTCAAGCCACACACTTCCACTCTAGCATAATAAAGAATGCGACCAATCGTCTGTTCGGGAAACTCGACTACAACTCGAGTATTTCGGCAAAGTACCTTTTTTAGGGGGAAGGCTGGGATCGAGAATTAACCCGGGTCTATTATAGGCGAAAACTGTCTTAATGCAGTTGTGGCGACGAGAAGTGGATCTAAAGGAGAACAAACACCAGGACTTGGTTGGTTTTCACACCACCACTGGTAGAGAACAGTTCTCATTAAGGGGAATTTGAGGATGATGAGGTCTACCAATGACCTCCTAAGCGCGGGGCAATGTTACGAAACACTATCGATAAGATTTTCATGAAACTGATTTCACCTGCACGTTTCAGTTACGCACAATCGTTTCTGAGTAACAAACTTTGAGACTGAAATCAGAGGACCTGACCAGACACTGACAGTTACAAATTGTTCAATCCCACTGCCATAATGACAAAGACGATCATTGCATCTGTAGTAAATGAAATTTAACTACAGTTGATGTATTGAAGGGAATCGTGCCTTGCATACAAAACTAGAAACCTGCACTTTTCTTCACCAAAATGTGAGGCTAATCTCGAATCCGATTTATTTAAAAATACGGAGCAAGCCAAAAAAATGACCCCACGTATATGAGCAAGACAAACTGGTGCAAATTGTACAGTTTTAGCTTAAATATGGTGAAACTGCTTTGTTTGAAAGAAGGCGCAGGTTGATTGAGTGCATTAGTTTTACAGTATTTTTAATTGTAATATTAACATGATTTATCCAAACACACCAATCCCATAGAAGTGCTAACATCTTTTTTTACTCGCTATTTAAAAATAGTAAATTAGCGAGCAAAATCGGAATGATGGTTTTATGATCGGTTTATACGATGCAAATTCAAGCAATTGACATGCTTTTGCACACGAATGATGGCAAACGGTTTTTTCCCCGGAATCGGAGAAAAATTTCTGATCTTTCGATATTTCCGGATAACTTTTGGCAGGCTCCGGTTGGGTATAGCCCTGCCAACCTAAATTTAAAACCCAGCAACCCTCTCTTCACTTTCCCCTAAACATAGCATAATATCGACATGATAAAGGCTCTCGCGTCTGCACAGCCTCTGAACTGATGGCACCGTTTTCAAATTTCAATCGAAAACAAACAGCTTAAAATATTTAAGTTGGCCTTCGAGTACCAACTTTTGATATTTTTCAACTAATTGCGCACCCTTACATGCTTCGAAACATGGTTCTATCATCCGACTACCGCCATTTTTATTTTCCTCTTAGTTCATAAAAAAGCTTTACACTCGGATGTGTCAAGACGTAGAAAAGCTGGATTTTTTTGGCTTCTATTCCTGTATGGCTGAGCCTATTTTTGTAGAGTATTTTCTCGCATATAACGAATGTTCACAAGTCGAAAGCAGTGATCAATGGGTACTGGATAATTATGGCTAATACTGGAGTTAGCATTCACAAACTTAGTAAAAAGGTACTTGGGTATACTACAATATGGTCCTTGCTCCAAAAGCGTTTTTTATTACAACTCTATTCCTTCAACAGAGTTGGTAAAGGTGATTCCCCTCATAGTTCGTAGGCTGGCAGTGATTGCTGGTGGTCAGGGGTAGCTTAATCAGAAATTATTAGGCCATTTTATGTTAGGATAGATACAACAACAAAAACTAACAAATAGGACAACTTCACTACACCTAAGACAGGTGTCATTCTTGTTGTCCTAGACAAGTAGAGTTGGAATACAAATATTATGTGCATATTTGGAATGAGGACTATGCTGTATTACAGTACATACATAATTTTAATTTCGAACATAATGGGATATCCTGCACATAATAAGAATACCCAAGTTTTGCAAAAGCATGTGTTTGTCCTGGTCGCCAACTAGTGGCTCACAACGCGATATAAAATATCAAGGCCTTTTTTAAGTCTACGAACTTCATAAAGGAATATTTTTCAACAATAACGATACGAATATATCGAAATATTGAAATATCTCAATTAAAATTAGAGGTGATGTCGTTTATGGAAGACGTGCCTGCCTGTGACACTCATTTTCAGATTAAGGGTTCAAAAAGTCATCTCTCGCACTCTAAAAATTCGCGAAAATGCAACACGGAGCCAAGTTTTCACACTCGGAAGGTTGAGTTCGAGTCTGCAAATGATTAATGAGCCTCCAGGTGGGTTTCCAGGTCTTGGTCTAGGCAGTCGTCAGATAGAGCCAGGGGAGAAAAAAAGTGAATTCCTATTTTCAAAAGCACTCCAGCCTCCAAAAAATGTTTTTTCTCCTCCTTTATCCAATGCATAACAGCGCCAAGAATAAATCTGGGCTAGAAAACAGCTAGGCAACCGTATATCGCCTGACAGAGAAGGGTCCCAATTGTTTATTATATTGAAAAGAAGAAAAATTCGGAATGTGATTTCGGGAGTAATTGGAAACTGCATCGTGTTTACAAGAAACCAAATCTGAGCTAGAAGCCAGAGAAAAAAATGTGCATATCTTCCGAGCACAACAGTCTCAGGTAACGTTAAGTTGTTACGTGTTCATTCCGTGCCAACTTAAGATGTTTTAGAGTTACAACGTGCCAAATTATGCTTAGCAATAGTCATGACATAAGCGAGAGTTAATGGCAGTTTCTCAATATTCAATTCGACCTACCTACATGAAAATCATACTGCATCAAGCATAGAAGTAGTGCACGTAATTTAACACCTCAATAACAATAATAATAATGTCAATAACAGTATTTTAAACAGATTATCTGGTTGACTAAAAATTGCGATAAGCAACTGATCGAACACAATACACCTGTACCAAATAGTTGTGTGCAAGCATCTTTTGGCAAATCTGTCCTTGTTGTTTCTGATTGCAACTGCACAATTTTGCTTTTATAGTTTCTCCAGTGTTTTCTATAACTACTCTGAACATTTTACATTTTCCTGGGATCGTTTCCCCGAAATTCTGTCATGCAGGAGACCTATTTTCGTCCATCGCGCATATTCAGAACAGACCTTGGCGATATTCGAAGAAAGTGAGCAACTGCCAGGCAGTTTCAGGAGAACCGAACCACCAATTAACACTAGAGGTTTCACGAAACCAGATTGGCCGTTGTTTTAAGGTCGGATGGGAAACTGTATAAATAGTATATAACTGCTATATAAGGAATCCGCGGAGTGCTAAGTTTAAAACACTGTCATTGTCAAGCTATTACACAAGACTAGGGTGAATAACTCTAGGTGTCGCAGAGGACGTTTTATATGGGGGTCACTCGAATCATCGAGAAACTGAATAGGTCGTGCAATGGAATAAGGGAAATTCACATTTTTAAACTACTTTACGGTTGTGTCGACCAATATAATAATACTTAGCACGAGGCGAAATTGAGTTGAGGCTTTTAAAACTATTACAAGGGTGGGTGCAAGGAAAGTCAACGTTTGAGCTATACATGTAGGTTTGACTTTTACTGTAAATATTGATCTCAGGACCTCAGGTCCAGGACCAATAGAACGAATGGTAGGAAAGTCATCTTGACTATCACTGTCCTACTATTCGTTCTAATTCGTTCTACCATTTCAGATAGGGTTTATAATCCAAATTTCTAGTTTAACGTAATGAATATGAGTGAAAAAGTGCACCGACATGGCCTTGGGCCGATATCTGAACTTTCCTCTAAGTTCTATGAGAAAACTACTGTGCAAAAACACAGGCCACCAAGATCCACAACGCTGCACCACCAAGCAGGCTGGTCCACCAGTGCATGGTCACAGCAGACCGGATCCTCGTATACAAACTTTCATCTACCATCAAAGCCCATCGCCACCATGGTCCAACAGGTGAGTCAGAGCTGACAGACCAATGCTCGAGTACGTACGACCGAAAAATCCCTTTTTCGCGGTGAACTTTTACCTTTCCGCTTGACTTTCCGCCTTGGATTCGGCCACGGAGGACGTCTTCAGGCTGCTGGCAGCCGCCGTGTCCCTGGAGCTGGCACTGGAGTATTCCGAGGCTGCATTCCTGGCACTCAGCGAGGATGAGACGTTGCTGCTTGTGCTGCTGAGCCTCTGGTCAACGTTGCTGCTGAGCCTCTGGTCAACGTTGCTCACACTGGACTTCCTGGAGCTGGAGAAGGCCGAGCTGCTGGACAGATTGCTGCTGGACACGTTGGAGCTGGACACGTTGGAGCTGGACACGTTGGACGAGCTGGACACCGCGCTACTCCTTTTCGACGAGGAGAACAGGCTGCTGCTCATGGCGGCCGGGAAACGAAGGGTCGAGTCCCCCCCACAGAGCGGAGCAAGTTTCGAACTATCTTCGAGAGCGACCAACGATCGGAGGAGGGAGAAGTGAAGGCAGGAGCATACTTGTGAAAGATCCAAACGCTATTTGGGCTGGCACCGATCTGATGGGAGACGGCCGATGGGTGGCTGATGGGGGAGGATGTGGGCCAGGGGGTGGCAGAGAAGGGAGATGAAGGTGGCGATGATGTACACCACTCCAGAAAAAGCAGCGGAGGTGCGGCCCTGCAGGTAACAGACTCCGCCTGGGTGGCTCCAAGCAGCGAGCCGTCACAAGACGATGGCCATGTAGGGTCCAGGGGGCGTTTGGCGACGCCCAGGGGAAGAGCCGGCGGATGTCGAAGTCACGAGTGCAAAAAGGTGATGTCACACCTGCACACACACTGCGTCTCACCTTTCTGTTTTCGGTCGTGAAGGTCGAGGGGACTTGTTTGTGCGGTTTTTTTGACCCGAATGTTGACGTGGTCATCCAGCATGGCGGTGGTGTACAGATGCGACGATACGGATCTGTTAGAGGTCGATTATGTGTCATATGTCTGAATTTTTGTTTCGATCATGTATAGCTATTTAATGCGGTATGATTGAATGGGAGCTAGCAGTGTTTGCCCGTTTTAAGGGGCAATGGTCGTGCGAGCAAACGTTCTGGAGCAGTTGGAAATAAATTAGTTGTTCTACATTAATCCCAGATTTGTCCTTGCAACTCTCCACTTGCTGTGCATTGGACTACGGAGTAAGCAAGCCTTGTACAGTACACTATGAATTGCAGCTTGCGGTGATTGCCTCCGTTTAGGGGCAATGCTCGTGTGAGATTATTACAAACGTTCTAGACTCTTGAGCAACGGTTTTAAGATGGCACACTGTACATAACTTTCTACGTCTCCTGTCAAGTGCAATGTCCGACAACGGAGCTCGCTAATTATCCGGGTTGAATTTTTAATTTAATAACAGACCGAAATGCATAGCAAATGTAAGAAATTTATCCTTCACCCGCGTTGACATAACGCTTGGTGCTATAAATGCTATTTTACATGTAAGGTTCAGTGTGACCGTTTAGTGCAACTTACAATAAAAGCTGTTTCATGTCTGTAATGAACAAGGCGATTTTCATCGTATTTTAGCGCCATCTGTTAGGATGCCCGCAAATAGTTAAGGCAGTTTTGCTTTAACAACTTCCTCTGAAGAAATAAAGAAAATGCAAAATTACTTTTCGTCGTCATCATTTCAATTATCGTTTCATCATTTCAGTGGCCAGCCCCGTTAGGAAATCGCGCTTTCCTGATTTTCGATAGCAGCTGTATCAACACGCCGGCAAAAACAGGAAACAATACGCGAGTTTCTTATTATGGAATGCTCAGTGAATATGGCACCACCTAGCAGTAAACGTATCCTTTATCAATAAATACTTTTTACAAGGTTAGTGGCGTCATTGGGCTGCTAACAAAAACAAACTCGCCTGCAGACGGCCGCTATTTTTAAGCGTTTCGTCATTTCGTTTGTCAACCTCCTTCAGCATCGGAAACGTTACTACCGATGGTGCCATATTGGCGGAAGGAAGACAGCGGCAACAAATATGACCAACAAGCCTTTTTTTGTCCATTTGGGGCAGGAAAATTAGGAACGAATGGCATCCCAAATAGGAAAACAGCGCTGGAGGCCCTCGCGTGTTTCCCTTTATTTTCATTAGACCTCACACAGTTAGGAGTCCACTAACTCATGTAAACCATAGCCATAAACTAGGATTACATGCGGACTTAAGTGGAGTTAAAAGTTTACCTAAACCAATAACATAAGATGCGAGTTCACATTCGTTGCCAAAGTTGTCAAAATCTATCACCTGGTGGCGCAACCTGAGCATAGCGAGCGGTTAAATTATCAGAAAGCCAACGTTTTCGAACAAATGTAAATCGAGAATGATAACCATTCTCGATTTACATTTGACATAAAATTACATTTAACCACCATGATAAGCCAAGATTCAGAGAAACTGTCTATACTTGTTGTTAATGTTTTTATTCGCGTTTTACATCGTTCCGACTTCAATTACACTTTCCATGAATCGAACGATGTGTGCCATGGAAACATCGCACAAAGAGCATCACATGTGCACTGTGGTCGAAATCTGAAGGAAATAATATGCAAGTGGAAAGTAGAACCTGTAACCCTGCTAATGTGTACGACCCTGGCTTGGATAACTTATAAGTTATCCTTATTATAAGATAATGGAATATAATTATATTCCATTATCATCCAGTCAATTCTCAAATCAAGACAATCAATTGAACGCAACAAAACTTAGATTAACTGCACGCTACGTACATAAACCTAGGTGAAATGCAGTTTTTGTTCTTTGAACTTCGAATAAAATTATTACCGGTAACTGATAATGGTGATCTTACTTGAAATAACTGGAAAGTGCCATCTTGAAAATCGCAATTTAATTGTTATTTGCTATAATAGAACGCCTTCCAATACGGAATCTCACGTTCGACGGTTACCATGGTTGCCATAGTCACGTGACCTTTCAACCAATCAGCGCTATAGTTATTTGAATGAGCGGCAAATTCAAACTGTTGAAAGCCTGGACGTAGATATTGTACGGATAAGGCTAATTTAAACACATCCAGTAGTCATCATCAAAAAAATTGCGAAATAATATTTCAACAACTAAGGATGCAGTGTCCTCGTTTGAAATTTCACAATTTACTCGAATATTATTGCCCTGGCGGAGGTAACGTGGGAGAGTAGACATTAGGTTCTCTTGAAAAATAAATGCACCACGAATTCCAACAACCATGCAGACGTTTCGGCTTGAACCAGTACGATATGTATTTGTTTATCCAGCAGAAAGTATTGATCTCCCACTAAACTATAGTGAAAAAGCACGGGAAACGAGTCGAGGAAAGGCATCCGAAAGCTTCCCCTCTCCTTCCCTGGATCCAAAAGTGGATCTATGTGAAGGCTAACTTCAATGGCAAGTTTTTCTGGCAATTTTGTGATCATCTTTTAACACGTGTCGACATAAAAACAAGATGTTGGATTCTTCGAACAGATAAAAATTGGCCATGAGCAGCGACATGTCTCTGCACAGCTGAGTTGAGTGCTTTTCAGTGCTTGAACAGTGGCTGCTCAGCGTTTAATTAGATCACATCTTAATTCGTTTCGCTTAATTTATGCGTGCATAAACGAGCGAACTCTGACAAAAAGTAGGCCAAAAAGTCCATTTTTTCTTACCTGTCACGCGGCTCGTCGGCAGCTGTAAACAAAAACGAAGACAAATTAAGACCCACTCATTACTGCATTTGTTCTGCCAAGAATTTCAAGTTTCGACAGACGATGTAGCGATTGTTGAAGGGAAAACATCTATTTGGGTCGCTTAATTATTCAATGTAGCACGACGGAGAAAAAAGGGTAGAGGCAACATGTGCTGCTAGCCCTCAATATCGTTATTAAGCTCATAACATCAAGCTTGTCACACTGACTGTTTTCATCAGCGATTAACATAAGTTAAGCCTGTTGCATTCTGGGATGTGTGAACGCCCAAGTGGTAAAAGAAAAAGGAGGTTCTCCCATAAATGCAACAGTCCTAACGTATGCTAGATTATGTTTACAAGCAGAGTTTATGTAAACCATCATCAAACATGCTACAACTCAAAGATTGTAGAACTTAATAACACTGTGACCACTGATTTCTGAAAATGAAATTCCTCGAGTTTCCCAGGGTCTTCTCATATTTTCGGGTATAAAAAAATTAAATGTCTTAATATAATGTATTGACATTTACTTCTATAAGCGAAACAGCAGTTAAACAATTATTGCGCTGATTGATAAGAAAATCGCAATGAACAAAGACGAAGCAAAATATTGATGCCCAAAAATGTTAGGTTCTATCCGTGTAATTATTTCAACCTGTCCAGATTGAAAATAAAATTTCCCTGAGATTCCAGATTGGTGGTCACCGTGAATAATAACTTGACTGGCAAAGAGGTGAAGATGAGGCCCAAAAAACTGCACCAAAGTTGGTTTTCAGCATTCCTAAGCAAATCTTATTGGTTATTAAACTTCCTTGGGTTGTGGACAAAATTTGCTTCACGTTTTTGCCAGTTCCCTTATCGACCTACATGTAGTATCTTCAAAACGTGTACTTACGACTGAAATTCAAGTTGATGGACGCTGACACCTCCCCCATCAAATTCTTGGCTTTGACCCTGTACATTCCAGCGTCGCTTTCGATGACATCGTCCAGTTCCAAAACGACGAGAAACTTTCCTGTTGCGATTTCATCGATTCGCATGACAGTGCGGTCGTCGTCCTGCAACTGGTCCTCCTCCCTGAACCAGTGAATTTCCGGTCTGGGACGGGCCAGCAACTGGCACTCGAAGATGAGCTTGTTGCCATCGTCTTCCTGTCGAAGTTGTGGTTTCTGCGTGAAGCTTGGGGCCACTTCGTCGGTGATGCCCATGGCTTCGGCTATGGGCGCCTAATTACGTCACTTTATCAACTTCCGGTGGCGGGTACCACGACCCGCGCCAACGACAGCCGAGTGACAATACAGCATCCACTACAGACTGCAACAACAAATAAAACTAGGTTATGAGATACTGTCTGCCACAAAAATCAACCCTGCACCCACCGTGTTCAATTCAATACAATTTCAATTAAGGTGCCATGTGGTGGGGGTAGGGGAGGTAGCCAAGTACAAGAATATTTCAACAAAAAAGAAAAGAAAAATTATGCGCAATACACATGTAATGTACACATAGGCCTGCATGTAAATACCTGCATAAAAGAAATGTTCCCCCCAGCTCCTACATTATTTTATTTCGATCCATGATCAGACTACCAATTTGTTATTGCGACTCAAGGTACATGTACGTGACAACCAGATTGCAGTTACATGTACATTGTAGATTTTGATAATAGCAGTTATCATTTAAAATATTTCAAAACTGGTGATGATGCTGATCAAGG
>JAQFYZ010000178.1:0-60149 GCA_034695085.1 Cylindroiulus punctatus | reverse complement strand
TCTTTTTCTAATGTGGATTCAGTGATCAAGGAGGGGGTCATGACCCCCCTGACCCCCCCCCCTGGATCCGCCCCTGGTACGCGCCTTCATGATCCAGTCGCCTAAGGACATGATAAACGTTGAAATGTACTCACTAAACTTGTCCTCTGTTTATGGTGATTTCAAACGTTCTGTGCCAAATAGCTGCTCAACTGGCTCCTGAAAAATAAATGTGTTCAGCAAAATACTCATTTTGAGCATGGGTTAATGCATGATCGAAGTTAATACTTACCGACGGACAGGTTTCACCTCAATTCTCATTCCTTTTTTCAGCAGTTTAATTTCAGCAGCTTTGCTGTATAAAACTAAATCATAAGACAACATAATCAAAAATTAGATTGGGCTCATTAACGTATTAAAATGTTTACTAATAAAATTCAAACCTTTTCTGACGAAAAAGTCAAATGTCGTTAGTCAAATCTTCTGACTGTTCGTTCATATTGAACGAAAGTCCAATGAACCATGTCGAAACATAGCGTCCACTAAAATAAAAAGATATTTTTGTGTTAGGAATCCATTTTTCTCAACTTAAATGTACTCGTAAAAGTTCTAAAATTGAAATTACTCACGGCGAAGGTTCCAATGAAGGGTAGGACTCTGGGTTTATGCGGGCCAAAGAGATAAACCGTTTGCGCTCCAATGCTTTAATGAAAAGGCGGATTTTTGATTCCACAAAGCCTTGCCTTAAAAATAAATTATGAACACATTAATGATTATTTTGGAACAAAATCAAATAAGTTAAAATACCCTATTTACATAACATGTGTAATTAATGAGATTAATCTTACCATGCTAAAAGGTCTACTTCCGAAGCTGCACTTACGATAAGAGTAATAAAATATCTGAAAAATTAAAAATGTATGATGACATCAATTCATTAGGTCATTGCAGCATTCGTGTAGTGTACTTAAGCAAACTTAAATGTAAAAAGTAAAAATTCGTCCACATACATACAGGGGGATCAAAAAGTTTGGACCAATGACATTCACCAGATATGACGTCCTCCACAATAGTTACACCTATAACGTAGAAACAGGAAATCACAGTTAGTCTGCCACATTCCGCTTGATTGGGAACCTTAAATGTAAAAAGTCAAAATTCGTCCACATACTTGTATTGTTCAAAAAAGTTAGGGGGATCAAAAAGTTTGGACCAATGACATTCACCAGATATGACGTCCTCCACAATAGTTACACCTATAACGTAGAAACAGGAAATCACAGTTAGTCTGCCACATTGTCAATGAAAGGCTGAAAGTAAAAATCCAAACCTTTTTTCAATTCGTCGACAATAATGGAGCGGGTTGACGTGGAAACATTAAATGTTAAATTTTGGTGTGGATAGGCAGGAGTAATGATAGGCATCAGGTGGTATCGGTCCTGAACGTTTGTTTTTGGGTCCCACACAGCATGTCCAAGCTTGCTATCATGTGGTGCTCTCAGCAAAACAGGACAGGGCCACTTCCTGAAATTTATTTATTACACACTGTCATTCATTTTTAATATAAAAGACCAATAAATGACAAATAAAATTTTTATAACACTTGCCATTGGGAAAACACCAAGAAAAACTTGTGTATCAATGTAGCGGCCACTGCATTTGGATATAACTGGCATGTTCTTGCCACCAACAATGCCCAAGAAATGCCTCCTAGATAGCCCAGGACATTTGAGTAAATGCCACGTTCTGAACTAGATGTTTGAAAAATAAATACACAGTGTTGATAAATTAGGTAAATTCCGAGCTTATACTTTTGGCCCAAAGTTTGATGACACGCAAAGCCGTTCTAAAATTGTCTTGATTGGGAACCAGGCGTAAGATTTCGTCAGCAACTCGGCAACCTTTAAATGAAGTTAAAAGTTAAGTAACACACTTCAACACAGTAATTTGAATAAGAACAAAACTTCCACATGTTTTTAGATTTTTACCATTTAAGCTCCTCACGCATTTTACATTCAGGTTTTGTAAAACTGTTTCTTCGCTTAGATGTTGATCTTCAGGAATCGTTTTCAAGGCCAACCATGCAAATAACATATCCATCTAATGAAACGTACGGTATATAAGTAAGAAAAGATTATTACAGATGCGATAGAAATCCTTTGCAATGTGTCTTGTAAAAATTCAATTTGGAACCTACCTCAATTCCACTGAAGTTCATTTTGATCAGTGGAACAAATGCAGCTTTCATAGCCTATGAAAAGTAAAAGTGATAATAAATTGCATGCCTGCACTGACAAATGCATAAATGATTAATGTACTGCGCTTACCCTAAGCTCGGTAACTTCAGGTTGTTTTTTCAATAACTGGTAAAACGACGTGAAAAAATCTCTCCTTTCAATGTGCCGAGGTGCCACACACAGCGTGTCGATGTCTGCTCCTTTAGTACAATAGGGAAATTTCACAAAATGTAGTTTGATATTTACGTATATGTGTAATTTTCTTTGTATCAAAAACGTTTTTCACCCAAATCGATAGTTGAAAAACGAAAAATGCGTCAGCGCCTCAAAACTGCCACCAGCCATTTTATATGACGTCTTGGTTTTTCATCAGTTGCGATAACATAGGCACATGACCTTTGCACATGCCACGATAACCCAGTTTTACTTTCATTTACATTCCCTATTAAATTTGCCGGGTCATGCAGAACCTGACGTCACCAGCAACTCCACCGTTTTTGTGATTTTTTAACATCAAATTACGAGAAAACTATGCACATTTGAGAACGAAAATCGACTACAATTTATTGCACTATGGTGATATTATTTCTAAATAAACGGTTTGGTTTTTACGCATTTTGGGGATTTGTAAACTTTCCTGATAATGAAATTCACATTTTGACGGGTATGCAGGTTAATAATACACCATGGATATACATACATAGAAGATAAAACAAACTTACCTTTTGAGTGGATACCAAGACGGTACGAGCCGAACGTAAAAATCTTGCCACCATCACTTTCGATGATGTTACAGGGCATGTTCGTTTTAATACTCACATCCCTGATCCACTGCTTGACCAGCGCATTAAGTTTACGTAACACTTCCAACCTGTCAAAAAATGAAATATGACATTTATATACTGTATGGTATGAGTGTCAGTACCACAAGTCATGGTCACAATTTTGTTAGTACATGAACAGAATGGCATCAATAAGGTCCTGAAACAATCCCTTTTCTTCCAGGATCTTGGAGATCTAGATACTGCAGAGCTCCTGGAACAAACATGCATTCGGCAGGGCCTTCTCCAGTCATCCATTGCAATGCGACCTGGGTATTACCATATTGGACTGGCCCCCTGACTAGCACACTGGGTACCATGTACATGGGGGACCGAGGAAAAGTTTGGCAGCCTGAATCTCTAACTTTGTCTCACCCTGTATATAAGTTAGAGGCTCTGTATTTGCCAGAGGTCGGCCATCTCGAACTATAGTTATCTATTTGTTTATTGCAGGCACGTGACTAACGGGCCCCTCGGGGAACACGAGAAAGAATATTGTAAATTATCATTGTTTTACATTCCCTCGATCAGTTGTGCTTGTTAAGTAAAACGACTTGTTGGCTATTAGTTCCCAAACTGAACATGATTGTGAATGCCTGAAGTTTAATAGCATTAACTGTTGGTATTCGCGAATTACTATTTCCGTACTGCTCCTTATCAATGTTAGTAATACAAGTTCAACTAACGTTTGGTTGAAATAATCTGCGTTACAAAAGCTGCGTCCGTTTTTGCAATATTTCGAATTTTGAATTTGCCGCAAAATAGTAGGTGGCCCACTGGTCTGCATACTATTTTGTGGCACATTCAAAATATTTCAAAAACGGACGCAGCTTATGCAATGGTTATTTCCACCAAATATTTGTTTCTATCAAAATATATACTGTATGGCGTCCAAATTTGAGAAGGCCAACCAATCTCCCGTTACAGGCCTCTAGTTTTATTGAACACCTCACACACCGCCCAAACCCGTTTTTGCATATATACCTTGTTTATGGTGCTTTATAAAACAGTAATTATGGTGCTTAATTTTAGACTAAAAAGATCTTATGATTTTTGTACAGTTAAAAATGATATTCCAACTCACCAACTTGACTGGTTATTTCAAACATTTACTTCCATCAATTCCCTTTTACACAGTCACTGAAATGCACGTGCATTCAGTGACTGTGTAAAAGGGAATTGATGGAAGTAAAAGTTAAAAATGACACATCCTTAAATAATTACTAAAGACCTGGTCTTTTATTCTCTTTTCCTCCAAATTGAGCACTATATATAGGTCTTATTTTTAAATGTACAAAAATAAAA
This sequence comes from Cylindroiulus punctatus, assembly GCA_034695085.1. Lineage (NCBI taxonomy): Eukaryota > Metazoa > Arthropoda > Diplopoda > Julida > Julidae > Cylindroiulus > Cylindroiulus punctatus. The sequence continues at coordinate 55,807 of JAQFYZ010000178.1, read as the reverse complement.
ATATCTTTTTAACCTAAAATTAAGTACCATAATTGTTGTTTTGCGAACCTGTATGAAGTTGATTTCTCATGCCAGAAAGTTGTATATGACCAACTTTCTTACAAATGGGTGGGGGTGATGTCGAAGGGTGTGTGAGGGGCAGTTAGGCAACAACATGAGTTCTAACTACGCCATATTGGACGGCATTTTCGCATGTGGAGACATGTACAGGTGTATAATATACCAATAATACCATATACCCCATAACAACTTAACGATGTTGGGTTCATAATTGTAGATCTACTTGGTGATCTTGTGGTTGTTGTATTTGATATTATATAGGCCAACGTGTACTTAAAGTAAAAATCAGTGGTAAAAAATTTCGGATAATCGTCGGTAAGCAATATTGCTGCCAGTATTTACTGTGTTTGACATCGTTTTAATTCGTGCACGATAACAACGGTAGGATGCAAGCTTGTATATTTTAGCTTCCCAAACACTTTTCATTTAGCACCAAAAAAATGCTTAACATAAGGATTAACATCATATACGAGCGTATTGAGATATATGTGGACAAAGCGAGCCTATTGCCATTTATAAATATAATTTACTCTAATAATAATCATTCAAAATGAAATTTCAATTGCTCAATTTACGCCAGGAATAATCACTTCTTAGTGTACCGCACCCAGTTAAGATAAATTTAAATGTGTTTCGAATTGTCCTATAGGCATGGAATAACGCTATACCAAATTGTTGGGTACCAATACCCTGGTTTAATAAGGTGGATATCAATGAGTAAAAAAAGCGTAGTAAAGATAATAGATGTCTGTATAAAGAGAGTGGTAATTTACGAAAGTGTCACCATGCAGTACCACGTGGGATATTTTGGTGTTGGGTTGAGAATAGCGCAATTGCCTATAGGCCATCAATAATATCTGGTTGAACCCACGTGAATGGTACAGCATGTTGACACTTTCGTGGTTTACCGCTTTCGCTATACAGACATCCGTTATATTTACCACGTTTTTGTACTCATTGATGTCCTCCTTATTAAACCAGGGTATTGGTACCCAACAATTTGGTATAGCGTTATTCCATGCCTATGACACAATTCGGAACATACATTCTCGTTATATAAGAAGTGATTATTCAAGGCGTATATTGAGCAGTTGAAATTTTATTTTGAACAATAATCATATATCATATATCATACATGAACATAAATCATATTTATACGTGGTAATAGGCTCGCTTTGTCCACATATTGCTCAATACGCTCGTACTTGATTAATGTTAAGCCTTCTGTTAAGCATTTTTTGGTGCTAGATGAAAATTGTTTGGGAAGCTAAAGTATAAAAGAATCCCACCAATAATATCTGGCCCTGCACCCAAGGAAACAAGTAGTTTAAAATATAAGTAAATACTTCATTTACCTTCGATAAAGTCCTTCGTCTGATTCAGCGTTTTCGCATTACTTCAAAGCTTCTTCTAATTCTTGGGTCCGCTGAACATCAAAAGGCGTGGGTCCATCCATGGATATGGGCGACGTCATGTTCAGCGTCATCGTCACTTTTGTCGTGGATCGATGCATAGGCCTATTGCTCTTGTTTCTGCTACAACTATACTGGGCTTCTTCTTTCTCTTGCCTTTATACAGTATATATCACAGCATGGGTGGCGTACAGGAAAGGGCCTGTGTGCGGTTCCTCCTGTCTGGCTCTGCAATTGGTCCGCCTCCTAAGCACTAGCCAATCGGCGTTTGACCCCTGGTGGCGCGTTCCAATTGGTCGATCAGATTTTGCAATTATTTGATTGACCCACGCGTGGACAATGTAAATTGTTCCGTCACTCCTTGTCCTCTTGGCCCTTGCCTAGCTCTTTACCAACAAAAGGCCTAAAGGCCGTAACTGGTCTAGATTTATGGGAAATAAGCTTAATATTTCCTCAAACCCGTGCTTTTTACTTTATAGTAGAACCACGAAGTGATGGAACTGGGCTGAAAGCGCCGACCAATAGAATTCAATCCCCAGTTTGCGATTAATTTAGCCTAGTTGCGTACAATCTGTGGCCTTGAACGAACTTTCCCGACTGAAGCAACATGGAAGCGCTAATCGACAAGCCACATCTCTCTGATTGGCTGACCTTCAGTTCCATCACTTCGTATTTTTACTATAATTGCAATGGGATATTTGTGAAAAATAAAAGTGGAAAGTTTGATATTGATAGTCATTGATGTTATTGTCAAATGTTAATCGATGATGACGACGGGGGAACTGACCATGCACTATATATACGACGAATAAAATACCGTTGGGGATTCGCCTCTGGTAGCCTATAATATACAGCACGTGTAAAGTCGTGTTTATAGCCAGATGTTCAATCTTTCTTGACAATAGGCTTATACATATCACAGACGGAAAGGTGTCGGGTGATTGGCTGCAGATATAGGGGACCATTTTTATCATTTCTGATGCCTATTTTATGTCAGAGAGGTACTATACTGGAAGGGGCCTTGCAGAAATTAAGTCTGAAAATTCGGGAGGGTGTGATTTCACAAAAATTGGATGATGATTCAGTGGCGCCAACTCCTTGGGGCGCAGATCCCTTCGGCCCCCCAAAAAATATATTTCTTGGGGCCGGTACCCATCCAACGCAGAAAATTTCTAAAATTTCACCATCTGCACCCTATATTGTCAGGTGCATCTGTCAAGTGCATCCACTGCTACTATACCAGACTATACTGGTCCATAATCCTCATTTGATTGGGCAACTTAGTGATTTCCCCTTCCCATTGTTTCCAGGCGATTCTAAAGAGGTTATTGGTCCTTAACATGTTCATGCAAAATTCCCCTAACATGCCTCCAATAGGTCCCCTCAAATGACTTTCCTTTTGCGTAAGACCAACATGTACAGTATATACTCGAACATGCGTATACTCGTTACATGCGTATACATACTCGTTACATGCGTATACCCGATTAAGCAATAGTTTGTGGTTGCCAAAGACAAAGAAAGGGTAAAGAACTTGAGGATTTAGGAATTCGCTATCCCTGCATTAGACCTAATTGATACCAATCGTGTTTAAGCATAGTTTATGGCGTATAATTTGTATACGTTAAAAATTTGCAGTGTTAAAACAAAATACAAAAAAGCTGTAAAAGGTCCATCTAGCATTTAGGATAGATCGAATTGGATCACATTATGGCAAAAAAGAGAAAAACCTTGACGATATAAAGTGGTTTCATTAATCGTAATAAGATACTCGAAACAAACCATAATCTTAAAAAGTATAAAAGGAAAATTTATTAAAAACTGTTCAGCCACTGTTACGATTCGTATTCGGACTATAATTTACAAATTCGGCTTTGTCTATGCAAAACCTCTTTTTAGCTGAGCCGACATCGCTGTCATTTTTTCGTTTGCTCGATCCTGGTGCTCGGTTGTCTTTTTCTGCTGAAGTGGCAGATTTGCATCCCTGTAATAAACAAGACATAAATCAGAAACACTCATTCTATTCACCAGTCGTTTTGCGTACAAATGAAATGCTTGAAAATATACTCACCAAACTTCCATTCCTTTTTTGAGGAACCACAGCGTTTTGTGGCAAGTACATGCTCAACTCTTTCCTGAAAATATACAGAAAAAGTTTGAGCTACGTTTCAATCATAAGCAAAGGTAAACTCATTAAACAAATTCTATACTTACCGTCGGATATGCCTCGCTTCAACATTTATCCCATTCCTGAGTTCTACATCATGTCCGGTTTTTCCATAAACTAAAAATATGATAACACAAAACTTATTAGACGTTAACCAAAAAATAAGCTTCTTCTATTTATGTCAATAATCTTAGTAACAAAAATCGAACCTGCACTGACGAAGTTTTGAACCTCTTGTGTCAAATCAACGTTTACGTTTCCCACTTTTTCGAACGTAAGTCCAATAAACCACATGGAAACATGGAATCCACTGTTAAAATTAACATAAAAAGATTACATGTTTACTTACTCGAAAGAATTGATTTTCGAGTTCAATTTACACGTGAAAGTTCACAGTTTGAAATCAAACTCACGGTGCAGGGTACAAGGCTGGATACGAGTCCGGGTTAATATGGGCCAGAGTTATGGAATTATTCCCCTCCAGAGATTTGACCAACCAGCGTATCGTGGATTCCATCAAACCACAACTAAACAATTTAGAAAAAGCACACTAATTAGTATCGGTGGACAAAATTACCTGAAAGGTCACATTCAATTTAATTTCCTTTAATTTGCGTCAGAATTCTTACCACTGTAAATGATGGTCTTCAGTATCTGCACTCGCTGTCAAAACAATGAAATGCCTGCAAAATAATAATGACATTGGCACCGTCAGAAACACTTAAAAATTTAGCAAACCAAAACACGAAAGGCAAATAAACATGCATAACTTACTTGTATCTTCCGAAGAAGTTAGACGAATCAAAAAGTCTGGACCACTGACATTTTCCAGACATAATGTCTGTTACAGTAACTAGACCTAAGATGTGAAACGAGGCAATTATTACATAAGTGTCATGAAACTGAAATGTTACTATGTTAGTAAATGAAGGCAACACTAACCTTGTTGAATCTCATCGACTATAATGGAACGCGTTGAATACGACACATTATAAGTCGAATTTTGTTCGGGGTATGCTGGAGTGATAATAGGCATCAAGTGGTAACGGTCCGCAACATTAATCCTGGGGTCCCACACAGGATAATTAAGCTTGTTGACTTCAGCCTTTTTCAGCAGCAAAGGTAAAGGCCATTGCCTGTAATGTAGAAATTCTATGTCAGCCAGTCAACATTGCAATGAAAATTAAAGTAAGCACATTAACGATACTTACCACATAGAAAATATCAGGAAAAATTTGCTTGTTAAGGTTGCGGCCACTGCATTAGGGTAAAGCTGGCAAATTCTGGCCACCAATAATGCCCAAGAAACACCTCCAAGATATCCCAATGCATTTGAGTAAAGGCCACGTCCTGGAATAAAACAGTCATACGAATATGTGCAACAGTCGAAATCTCAAGTTGTGGACGTGCTAGGAATCACATAGAATTGCACAATTGATGGGATTAATTCAGTACAAAAATATTATTATCTTACCTTTGGCCCAAAGTTTAATGGTACGCAACGTCACTCTAAAATTGTTTACATTGGGAACCTGGCGAAGAATTTCATCCGTAACTCGACAACCTTTAAATAAAGTTGTCACTTTAGTATAACACGTGAATCTGATTAAAATAAAAAGTACTTAAATCTTCATAGATTCTCACCATTTAAGCTTCGCACACATCTTTCATCTAAGTTTTTTATAAGGGCATCGTTACTCAGATCGAGATTTTCGGGAATCTCTTTCAATGCTGTACGAGCAAACACGATATCCAACTATAATAAACGGAAAAATGACCAAAATTAGCATACGAGCACAAGAAGTTAAATTTCCTAATATGAATATTGTTACAAAACAGTATAAAACATTTACCTCGATTCCACTGAAATTCATTTTCATCACTGGGACGAATGCATCTTCAACAGCCTATTAGAAACAACAATGACAAATTTATGAACTGACTTGTTGTGCTTATAAAAATGACCACAATACATGTAACCAAATTAGTGAATATGCTTACCCTAAGTTTGGTAACTTCGTGTTGTTGCTTCAACAGCTCGTAAAACGAAGTAAAAAATTCCTTTCTGTCGACATGGCGGGGCGCCACACACAAGGCGTCAATATCAGATCCTGCAATGAAATTAATTAATACACATTGTCTCGCACGAACTCGTAAAATATCGCAAAAAAATAGCGTTAAAGTTACCATTTGTGTGAATGCCAAGTCGATAGGAGCCGAAGGCATATACCTTGCCACCAACGTTTTCGACGACATCTGGGAGCATATGGTTTTCAATGCTGACATCTTTGATCCACTGTTTGACAAGAATGTCAACCTTGCCCAGCACTTCCATACTGCAAAATACACGTAAAACATAAGATTAGAGAATGTGATATTAAAATGTTAGCGTATTGACGGTAATTCATATGTCGAGGCCTCTCGAATATACAATGTATGGCAATAGTTAAGCACGATTTGCGACTAAACTTGTACATAATGCTTTAATGCAACCCAACATCTCGTTGCCTTTCATTGATTGCCCCAAGAAAGGGGCAGCGAAATCATAATACATGCAGTCGAACCTGGAGAAATGGGCCCTGGAAAATTGGAAAAGCTATATAACTGCATGGAGTGCATATTTCAGTCCGAGCATTTTTCACCAAAAAACTTCCATATTTGGGATAATTTCGACCTTTATTAATGGGATAGTTTTTTCCTCTATGAGTGGGAAGGATGAGCTAAATTATTTATATATGGCTAACTGGCCACTTGTAATTTTTGGCTTGTTTTGGAATGTTTTTTTTCTGTATTTTTTGTTAAGGCAAAAAATTATAGAAAATAATTATGCAGAATCATATCGCAGCATTTAAAAAATTAAGAAATTAGGGCGGAGCTACAGTCAGAGCTATAGTCAGGATTCTCGAATATATAATTTTACATGTATAATAAATTACATGTATATTTCATTGATTGACCCAAAAAAGGGGTAGCGAAATCGTAATACATATATACATGTACATGTACATGCAGTCGAAACTGGAAAATTGGGAAAGCTCTGTAACTGGGATGAATGTTTTAGCTCGAGCATTTTTCACCAAAAAATCCTCCATATTTAGGACAATTTCGACCTTTTAAAATGCGATAGTATTTTCCTCACTTCTACCTCTATGACTGAGAATGATGAGCTAAATTATTTCTATAAGTGTCAAGGGTGAGCTATATAAATTCAGTAAGTGCAAATGAGCTTCGAATATACTGTCCACAAGTTTCTGTTTGGCTTTAAACATGAAGGTGAGGGTGAAGTGCAACCCGGACGACACGATCGGAGATTTAAAAAAGCTGATTTCGGCGCAGACAGGAACGAGATGGGACAAAATCGTGCTCAAAAAGTGGTACACAATCTTCAAAGACCACATCAAAATAGAGGACTACGAACTACACGATGGCATGAATTTGGAGCTGTATTACCAATGATTATAATGTGATTCCTGAACTTCATTCCCCGCCTTCGCATTACTTTGTGGCTGAGAACTGACTGGATTTCGATAATTGGCACAATTCCAACGACATTAACTTTGCTTTTAATTTTTATGTTGTATAATATCGGTCGCAAATGGACAGTAATTGCCAATAAAGACTGACGTGTTTCCATCAAAAAATAAAAAATAAAAATATCCCCCTACCACCTGGCATTTATTTGCTGACTGTAGGGTACTGAGTTGAATTGAATTGAATTACTGTATTAGGGTCTGCGAATTATTGCTGCGACGTTTGACCACAAACCACAAAATAAATCCGAAATGTTATCACGAGCGATGTAATCAGGCGCTCCCGAACTTTTCTAACTGCATGAACACATACTCAGCAATTAGTGGAAAGCCATGAACCATTAGCCCCAGAAGTGGATTGGAAAAAAACGTCTATATGTGTGAATTCACTAACCAAACAATTTTCACTAAGCCGTGCACATGCATGTGCTTTTCTGTCTTCTTTTACCAGTGGTGGAGTAATTTCCACTGGTCTTCTACAAATACTATTCTAATCATATATAACTTTTATGCATTTTGCATCCCAAACTGTCTCATTTTTGAACCGGAAAGTTCTTAATTATTAACCAAAATCGTAAGTTCCTTTTGCCCAATTATGGCAATATATTCATGATATGGTTGTATTACCATCAAAGATTCAAATTGAAAAACCGTCTACTTTTTACCGTTTTATGTAGCGCGTGCACAGCACATGTTTTACCCAGAATGTGTTTCGAACTTCGGTTGGAAACCACATTTCAAGATAACGGCAGCTTATAAGCTTATAGCCAATAAAATAGGCTAAACCACCAAATGACGTTCTCCATACGTTTTCGTTACAACATATACTGACATGGCAAGCACACATAAGACAGGCTCTGCTATAAGTCATGTTGCGTCACAACAGATCTTCAAAATAAGCTTCTTTTGTGGGACACGTTTGCCAGTAGCAACCATAAATAAACCGATAACCAACTTTTAAAATAGAATATTGTCTGTACCGCTTCAATAAGTCTTCCTCCGTTTCAATACTTCCGCGTGACTTTAATAAATCTTCGAGTTCTTGGGTCCTCTGAAGATCCAGCTGCGTGGGTCCATCAAGTGATATTGGTGACGTCAGGCCCAGCGTCTTCTGCCTTTGGGTCTTTGAGTGCTCCATTGCTCGATTAATAGCTTGATTAAAGTGCTTGATATAATAGTGCGAGACTGGGTGGTGGTGGGACCTCTTTCTCTTACCTTCTTATATAGCACTGCTTGCATGGATAGTGTGATGGAATCAGTGGAATGGACCAAGAACCACTAGCTCCTGTGCTATTGGTCTGCCACCTGAGAACTAGCCAATCGGCGTTCGATGCGTTTACAATTGGTCCATCCGATTTTGCACTTATCCGCTTGACCCACATGTGGACAATGTAAATTGTTCCATTCGACTCCTTGTCCCCTGGGCCCTAGCCTAGCTCTCCACCATGCATAAGGTCTAAAATCCGTCACGAGTTTATTTATGGGAAATCATATTCCCTGAAACCCGTGCATTTTTACTTGAATTGCAATGGAATGTTCATGAAAAATTGTTAAAACTTTTATATTTTGCTGTTAGTCGAATATTATGGTGGGGGAACTGACCACTTCACACGACGATTTCCACGCCATAAATTCCGATGGTTTCAAGTTTGTATTTATTAGTAGACTGAAATAGGCCTACATGTATATATAGTACGTGGAAACTCGTGTCTTACTAGATGGTCAATGTTTTTTAACAGTACTCTATAGTTTGTATTTTATTAGTAGCCTGCAATAGGCCTATATAGCACGTGGAAACTCCTGCCTAAGTTCAATCTTTCTTGACAAATACACGATATATATACATACACGAGGTGAACTCCTTTTATTTTAATTGGTAATACGGTGTTTCTAAATAAACGCGCGGAATTATCGAATTCATTAACGATACATGCACTGTATATAGCTTAGCTTAATTCAACTCAAAACCATACTGTGAATAAGTGAATACAGTCGAACCTCGTTATAACGAATTGCATGGGACCACCAAAATCTGTTAGTTTTAACCGTAGTTCCTTATATCAGTAGCCAGAATAAATGAGTTTTAAAAAGAAGCTGTATGTATACTTCCATAACATTTTTTTGTACAGTATTGTACAGCTTTTCTGAGGGCTCAGTGGTAATTTATTTAAAATACTCTGTTATTGAAGATCGTTCATTATTTCTTTCGCGATAATTGTACAAAAGTGTCAAAAGTCTGAATGAGAATTAGGAAGTCGAAATTTCATTCAGACACTTAACTACCCTGCACACCTACGAGTAAAAGTTGTTTGAAATAATGTTTTTTGAAGATTGTGCAAATACATGTGCAAATGGGACTGTCTCGCAACGGGAAGTCTGTCATCAGATCGATGACATTTTGACAGCACCTTCTGTGAGCTGATAAATGGGTTTAGCGAGTGTTTTTCAAGTGATGTTCTGTAACTATAGTGCATGGAACCTCGAAAATGTGTTCGTTATAACCGATAATTCGGTTTATCCAATTCGTTATAACAGTATAAGTTAATATTATTTCTATATAGGCTGTGGTGGGATTGAAAATACTGTTCGTTATAACGAGGTTTGACTGTATCTACCATGTGGTATACAGGTGGGTGTAACCGAAATTATTCGGGGAATACCACCATGATGGGGTGGATACCAACGCTATTATTGCCCAATTTCACACATTTTAAGGCTATTAAGGAAGAGTTCTTAACATTTTATCATGCATGCAGTTGAATGAAGCAATAGCAGTCCTTCACAATCCACCACATCCGCATACTTTGCATTACTTGATGGGGGCCATGTTTATGTACTCAGGGTGTCGCTTATACCTGTGGCCTCGCCTGTGGCAGCGTAAATTTTGACAGTGCTAACGAATTTTCGATACTGTCCAACTACACTAACATGACTTTGAACAAGCGGTAAAGGTGAAAATACATGTACATGGCAATGGCAGTGCTAGCTTTAAAACATTCATATATGGTCGCACACATTCAATACTGTCAGAATGGCTCCAGTATAATACTAAATAAATATTATAACTACTAATACCACTCATTACATTAAAGATCCATCGTTGCCACTTGTTGCAGATAACTTTGTGACTGCATGCACCGAAATATGTTGGTTTTCATGACGATGGGTCTCTTTGCCCAAAGAAGAAAAAATTGAAACATAGTTTGCAGGACCCCTATTATAACTTAACCATTTATTGAAAAAGTGAGAAATTTAAACCACACTATTTATTATCAATTTCTTATCGCCCCCAACATTTGCCAATTGCGTGGCTAAGATCCAGCGGTTATGCTCCAATTTTGATAAGAAATTGCGCAAATAACGAGCTCGTACATATTTTTTCAATGAATGATTAAGTAACAATTGGTGAGTCCGAAAAAAGACTTTTTCACCTTATACTGTATAAGGGGGGAATTTTCCAGGGAGCTAAACGAGCCTCCTGGAACTCGTGCATCGATTTCATTTTTTGTGAGGTTATTATTTGAGATAATATGGTGTTTCAGTTTTTTGCTGTCTACCAAGCATGTTTCAAACTTTTATTAGAAATTTTCCAGTCGTGAAATGTTTACACATTTCGCCACCACAAGGGCAACCGAGTCATACAGTGTAGATGGCATCTTGGAGGCCCTGTATGTATTTATATGACCTTTAAGATGCCATACTCTCTGAGCTGACTGTCTGTGCTTTAAAAGATGCATATATTAAACAAGATATCATCAAACTCACACCCCAGACTCTAATAATGCGTTTTGCAAAAAAATAACCACTGAGCAGGTAGACACTCTGCACTGTAAACCGCAAAGGTACAAATGCAGTTTTTGTGGGGTACAAATGAACATTTGCACCCCATATATCATACATGTAGCCAAAGGGATGAAATGACAAATGTAGACTCATATGTACCCCTAGGAAGACATGTCAAGAGTACACGTGTAATCAACATAAGTACCCATTGGGTGTGTGTATATAGTTTCAAAACATTTGTACTTTTTCCGTTTAGAGTGTGTGTGGGATACCGGCAGTGGCGTAACTGCGAATCCGTTCTGCAGGGTGATCTGAAAACATAAATAGTCTATTCTATAACATTGCCCCTATACTGATTCGCACGAATGAAACTGATGTGTGCTGCTGCCAACAAATAACTCATGTAAACATGTTATTTTCTCCATTGAAATTTGGTTTAGAATTTTTTGATCCCAGGCATTGCGCCCGTAACCCAATACCACCACCATTTGTTGATCAAATTAATCTTTGTTTTCGCATTTAATCCTTAATTCAATTAGGCCAGTCCCCCCGTAATGGCCAACTTAAGGTGTTCCTCTGGAACTGGGGACTGTCCTTTCTTACTGTCCCCAATAGATTACCATTACTCGTATATTATTACTGTATATTGTACTATATATTATTGCACATATTATTCTATCTATTATATATAATTTTATTGTTTATTTTATTGTTTTATTGTATTACATTATTATTCTTACTACTTATGATTCTGTAAATATATTAGCACAAAACCCTGTGTAGGTGATTATGTGACCCTGCTATATATAGTACGTCCTAAAAATATGGATGGTGTCTTATTATAAAAGGAAGATCAAACCTCTGCGAGCTATTGCATTTCGTTGGCTTTGGAAAACTGCTGTTGCGAGCTTTTCGTTACATGTACTTTTACCATTGACGCGTTACCTGGTCACGTGGCCACGGGCGAGTTATTTAAACGCCAGCTTTCGTGCCAAACGCGTCAATTAATCATCTGCACGCAGAGCTGTTTAATTCGCCCGAAAGTTTGCAACATGTTAAAAACGGTGGCCGTAAACTTGGGAGCAAAGCATTCGGGCTGGCTGAATCATGTCAGGAACATTCATGGCAAGAAAATCGGAGTTCTTGGTTTACCATTCAGTGCTGGGCAGGTAAAGTTTTTTTTGCTGTACTTTTTGGAAGAGAAGTAAATTTGTTAGCTCCATTTTACTAAAAAGAAATGATGTACTTTGGCAATGAGGAAGGGATGAAAACTGGTATGAAACCACGAGTATTTAACAGTGATTCCCCCAAATAAGGTTCTCCCCATCTTCCCAACCCGGCCAGTCCTCCTGTAACGGCCAACTTAAGGTGTTCCTCTGGAACTGGGGACTGGCCCCCTCCTTCCCTTACTGTCCCAATAGTATAGTTTTGTTATCGTATTTTATTACATAGTGCTATTGTACGTTTTTATGTGTTATGCATATGATATTCAATGTTGTATATTTTTGCTCTATATTACATTGTTATTATTATTAGATATTATCTACATGTACAGTGTATTTATCTCAGCACACTCTGTGCTTCTGTTTTGGCACCATTTTGCCTTTCAGACGTTGTGTCCTTAAGCTCCAAACCACCACCCAAAATAAGGTTTATGCTTACAAGCAACGAAAGCTTACTTATTTAATTATGATCATTCCTGTTTTTATGTAGCCCAAACCTGGAGTTTGCAAAGGACCAGACGCCATCAGGAATGCCGGAATTGTTGATAAATTACAAGCTATAGGTAAATGAAAATTCTTTCATAGATTGATTCAAGGGCTTCTTAAAGGTGTATGTGGTCATTATTGTGGTGCATTTCGTTCCCCATGGGTCATGTCCACCACTAGTACATATATTCATACATTCCTCATGGCCCTATAGTTTAAAGGGAAGGTATTTGAAAGGGTTTTAGGCAGACAAATGTTAAAAAGTGTAGTTGGAAGAATAGATGGTCCAGGAGGTTAAGGATTATCACCGGGATAATCCCTGACTTGGTAGTACTCACTAAGTGTTGACTCCTGGGAACAGTAACTAAGGGTGGCATAACGGTATAACACAAGGTATAAAATTGATTGGTACCATGTGTTATACCGTTATGCAACAATTAGTTACTGGTCCCAGGAGTCAATACTTAGTGAGCACTACCAAGTCAGGGATTATCCCAGTGATTATCCTGGACCCCACGAACTATCTATTCTTTTCAACTACACTTTTTAACATTTTTCTGTTTAAAACCCTTTTCTCATACCATCCTGCTAAACTATAGGGTCATGAGGGATGTAAGCTTACAAGTCCTCAGTTAGCTGAACATGCAGTTACTTGATGGGGACATGCCCTCAAACTTCATAAACTCAAGTTTACCAGAATAGTGAAACATTGTCCCAAAGTATTGTTTTAAATATTATTGAATTATTAAAAACAAATTATCAGTAACAATAAGGAATGAATGTCATTTTAAAAATAATTCTAACACTTTGGGAACTGTTTGGGGTCCACCCACTCCTCTGGTGATTTATGTAATATTTGCATGGCCTCTTTGGAAAAATCGTAAAAATAATCAATACCGATAATCATCAATTATTATCAATCATCAATTATCATTATCCTCAAATTGATAATGCAACGAGTAACCAAGATCATGAGCGTTTCAAACTTTTTGAAAAAACTCAATCTGCATCGGCCAAACAATTCATTTCATCACTGAAATTAAAGTTTTATCGATTAGAGCATTTCCTATGTAGGCGTAACCGTATAGTAACATGCAGGCGAAACTTAGCACCAATTGTAGCCTTGACATTAAACTTGCATGTTGCATAATGGCGTGACTTCCGAAAATACTTTACCAGTTTAAACTGGGCTAGTACTCTAATTTAATTTTGGAAATTTGACGAGCATCAATTCGCGTAAAAATAGTCATGCGATAAGCTAATCTTACGTTTAAATGAATTGGGTGCACGTGTAAGGCTCGGCCTTTGAAATGCCAACCTTGAAATGTCCATGATCTTATAATGTGCAATAGGATACTGCGTTTTGGACAAAGGTACTGTACTTGTCAGTCGTAATTGATTAATCGAGCCTTAATTGCTAGTTATCGATGGTGCGTCATAATTCATCGCCTGATTAATTTATCCAGATTTGGCTGGAATTACATTTCAAAACCAACGTGTGTCAGGAGTGGGTTTTTTCTCTAATAATTCGCACGAAAATGCTAGTGTCATCCAGTTGCCAAATTGCAGTTTACTGGGCCTCCTAATTTCATCTCATATATGATCGACATTTATTGGCATCTGGAAGTCGTGCTATAAAAAAATTACAGTTTCAACAGCGTAATATTAGTCAGCGTTATTGCTTTAGAAAAAGTGCTTATGTAACCAATGGTCTTGCCAATGCCATTTCCAATTGAAGGCTGTTCAAGGCGGTCTCTGTTGGGTTATTCTCCTTGATCAGTTTTTTTATTAAATACTGCAATTATATCCACCCTAACCCTAAACACCATTGATTTGGCAAATCACCCAGGACCAGTTTGAAAATCTGTATTGTTGTGTTCTTGCTCATAAGCTTTCTAGAAATGTCCACCTTTTCGTTCGTCGTAACATATACTGTAGTTTGTGCATTTCGAATTAATCAAAATAATTTATTGATTGACAGGCAATACAGTAAAGGATTTCGGCAACTTAGACGTGGCACACGTGGAGGACGATGCCGACAACAAGAGTGCCATGAGGAGGCCACATATTGTGGGAAATTATTGCAAAAAGGTATACGGATCTTATCTTCGGTCAACCTATAGTCCACTTTTATCCTCATTGCACCCAGTGGGGGAATCTGGGTGTTGGAAAATATTTTGTGCATGTTTGGATAGGAGAAGCATCTACAAGTTGTATACATTATGTACAGTAAGTCGAACTGAACTTAGTTTTGCAATCAGAAAACTAAGTCTCAGAGCTTCCTTCTAAATTGCAGAAAGCAGTGCTTACATTTGATCATTTGATCAACAAAAATCAGAATGAAATTTCGTTCTGTGATTTGTGCACAAAGTTGAAAACTATGGACTTTACATGTAATTGAAACTTTGCCAATATCATTTTTTCTATTTTACCTTTGGCATAATCCATAGTATGGTATCATTTTACATGGCACATTCCCTCTATTTAAGTACAGGATAATTTCCTTGCTGCAGGTACTCAAATTGCCTTCATGATTTTGGAAAGAATTTAATCTATGCAAGCTTTGCCACCTTTTCTGTCCGAATTAAACATAGATATATCAGAAAGTGAGCATCTTTTAACTGCTAGTAGGCTAGCTGTGATTGCTTGGCGGATATGCAGCTAAATAACAAATACACAGTATAGGTTTATTACGTTAGGTTAGCTTGTCATTCCTGTATACTATTATGAAGTTCATTATGAAATTAAATATGCTGTGTGCATGAGAACAGAAGTACATGTAGGAAGATTACAGCTTTGGTTGTGTTGACTGTTCACTTCAGATTGTTTTAAAAAATGGAATTGCATTCGAAATTGCAAAAAGCAGTGCTTCCATTTGATCCTGACCAAGATAATCAACAAAAATCATAATGAAATTTCTTTCTGTGATTTGTGCACACAGTTGAAAACTATGGACTTTACATGTAATTGAAAGTTTGCCAATATCATTTTTTTCTATTTTACCTTTGGCCTAATCCATAATGAGGTAGAATTTTACACGGCACATTCCCTCCATTTGAGTGCAGGACAATTTCCTTGCTGTATTCAAATAACCTTTATGATTTTGGAAAGAATTTAATCTATGTAAGCTTTGCCTCCTTTTCTGTCCGAACTAATTATATATACTACATGTATATCAGAAAGTGGGCTTTTTTTAACTGCTAGTAGGCTAGCAGTGATTGTCTGGCGGATATGCAGCTAAATAACAAAAACACAGTATAGGTTTATTACGTTAGGTTAGCTTGTCATTCCTGTATACTATTATGAAGTTAATTATGAAATTAAATATGCTGTGTGCCTGACAACAGATGTACATGTAGGAAGATTACAGCTTTGGTTGTGTTGACTGTTCACTTCAGATTGTTTTCAAAAATGCCCTTTTCACATCAGGTCTCTGAAACAGTGGCCCAGATTGAAAGGGACGGCTACACGTGCTTGACCATTGGTGGGGACCACAGTCTGGGCATTGGAACTTTGCACGGCCACCTGCAGAACAACCTGGACCTCTGCGTGGTTTGGGTGGATGCCCATGCGGACATCAACACGACAGGGACGTCGTACACTGGCAATGTACATGGGATGCCCTTGTCCTTCCTCGTCAAGGGCCTGCATGCTTACAACGTGGAGCATCCAGCGTTCGACTGGATCAAACCGAGGTGAAATGTCTTGCAATCTCTTCTGTTGGTCTCAGTTGGCTGCAATGAAAATTATCAATTGTGCATTGGTGATCTTTGCTGGTCATGATTTACCCATTGGTTGAACGTCAAAAATGGACAACATTACAGCTTCATACGAGCTAGGAAACTCCCATACATAGTGTCCCTGAAGCAGATCAGTCCAATTTTTGCCAAATTTGCCATAGGCAGTGACGCCACTTTTAGTTATATCATTGATTTTTATAGATTGCCACTTGAACATTTTATTTTGACCTTCAAAGTTTATACACAACCAGCAATGTGGAAATTTCCAAACTTCGAGCTCTCGTATTTATCAAAACGTTTAAGTGAAATAATATTTTTTTCTTGACGAAGTGAGTGTAATATATGTGTCTTACAATTATGTACACTTTAAATGATTATAATTTCAGTATTTATTAAGGTAAATCTTTGATTAATACAACGAATAAAAGAATACAGATGTGGAATTCTAAACTGGCAAATGCTAGACCAGTGTATGGCAGTACATAAGAAAGTATATATGCGTTTAGCATCAACTGGCAAATGCTAGCGTCAGGTCATTGTCATTAGTTAGCGTTTGTTAGTTGAGTGTGCGGCCTGCCTTAGTCATTTTTTGTTTTGTCTAGTTTTCGAAATTTCGTTAATAACTTGAAAGGACGGATGAAAAAGTTTTTATTCCTTTGGAAAAGTATGCGATGCTGTACAATGTGGTTGTATTATGGAGATTTTTTTTAAATGAACATCATACATGTAGATAATGATGATGCTACAAGTTGGCAATTACTGTGGTAATGATTGGCAAAATACATGTATATGCCCAACATTGGAGGTGAAACAATGGAGGTGTTTTTCTCCTAACGGCAAATAGGTTGGCAGTGATTGCCCCTATAAGGGGCAGCTAAATTAGGAATGTTTAGGTTAGTTTAGGTCTGGCTAGTTGAGGTTATTTCAGGTTATTTTAGGTTAGGCATACAAAACAAAACAGAAGCTATACCCTATCCCCCTCGAACTATATCCTATATTTTCCACAAAATTGTCCTATACAGTGCATGTATGTTGTCCAAAACGTCCATCAAACCAAGTAGTGATTTTTCCCAGAAACTGGATGTCATGAACTAGAAAATTTGATTCACCTATTTTTAATATTAACGTATTTTTTAATTACAAAATGATTTTTTTGATTTTTTGTAATTTTTTAATTACAAAATGATTTTTTTGTATATTTCAGGTTAACTTCCAAGGATGTGGTATATATTGGACTTAGAGATGTGGATCCCATGGAGAGGTAACTACCATGAAATGACTAAATATTACATTTCTGTGACATTTATTTTGCGAATCCTATTGCTGAATTTCGTGCTAAAATCCATTTTTCTCGTTTTCCATGTAGGTTTATTTTGAACAAATGGGGCATAAAAGCATTTGACATGAGAGATATTGACCGCTTCGGCATCATGGATGTCATGGCTCTGGCGATGGACACCATTAACCCAAAGTAGGAATTATCCCGCTTGATTTTCTTTTGTTGTACTTCCTGATTTAATTGCTATTATGTTAATTGTCGATTATTTTATTCCACATAGACGTAATAGGCCTGTCCATGTGAGCTTTGATATCGATGCACTAGATAATCTCGTGGCACCTAGTACTGGAACTCCAGGTAATAATCACAATAATTTTACTGGAATTCTGGAAATGTTATAGCGACCTATTGCTGAGTCCTAACTTCACTATCGAATGTTTATTTGAATAATCTGAGCTATTTTTGGAGAATTTGCATACTCCTTGTGCTCCGGTGTGCTAGCTCCTTTCAAGGGAAAATACACGATTTTGTCATTGCTTTCTTGGAAAGCACATATAACATGTATATTTTCGTCTTGCATAGTGCCTGGTGGACTAACGCTTAGAGAAGGACTTTACATTGCCGAAGAAGTTGCGAGAACTGGTGAGCACATATCGAAATTAGACTGAAATTATTTTAAAGATCGTTTTTTTTATCATTTTCAACTGGAAATAACGACTGCTCTTGCAAAAAATTTTAAGGAAATCTTTGTGGTTTGGATCTGGTTGAAGTCAACCCAGATTTGGGCTCACCAGAAGATGTGAATAAAACAATCATGGCAGCGCAACAAATCATCATGGGATTCTTGGGTGGAGAGAGGGGTGGCAAAATCCCTGTTGGAGTCAAGGATGTGCCCCTCCCATTAACCTGGACCGAAGAAATCCAGATACGAGAACAGTCCAAAATATAAAATAATTCAGATTGGTTTGTATTAGTCTGAAGTGACATCTTAGCAGGCTAAGATTTTTATTGGACCCATCCATTGACACTTGTTTTTCTGTTGCAGCGAATTTCTGTATATTGATCGAGATTTTATTGTACATAAAAATGTTTTCCATTTTAATGAATGGTCGATATTTTTAATAACGGTACTCAGACATTCTCCACCCCCATGTTAACATTTGTCATCATTTCCAGACCATCTTTAATGACGATGACATCTAATTTCCAAATTGAGGGAACTATTTTCATAAAGTAGATCAGAAGTAATGAAACGATGACATCTAATTTCCAAATTGAGGGAACTATTTTCATAAAGTAGATCAGAAGTAATGAATTAATATTAGCTCTTTAAAGTAATAACGAAGGGAATGTCATGACATTTTATAAAATACTGGATCACAAATGATGAATTTTAGCCCAATGTTTACAAAACAACAGTGATGCCATCATTTTGGATGATGGCGAAACAACAGCGTTGTTCTAGAATGAACACCCCTGGATTCGATTAAACAGTGTAGTATTAGAATTCAAACCAGATCGATGCGGACTGAATTTAATTACCGGTATGTTTTTTGCACGTGATGGCTTCTATTATTCGCGAAACACCAACAACAATTCTGACGTCTTAGAAAAAGTTTCTTTGAGTTTACGAGAAAAAAAATTTTCTGGAAAGCCTCGGTAAAAATGATTACTTTTTTTTGTCATGTTTGTTCAGTTTAGATCAGGGGCTTCACAACTGGAAAACCCTGCAAGCTGTCTTGGACGTTTTTTGTACGAAAATATAGGAAATGCTCCCTCAAACATCAGCCCACCATGCAAAAAATTATTAACAGCCAGGATTTAACAAATTTATTCAAACGCTAAATTTATTTCTTATCACGTCGAATTTTTCATCAACCATCGTGAATTACACCATTTATTAATAAAAAATTAAATAAAGATGAGATTAATTCGCAATTGCATAAGAATCGCTTTAAGAATTGCTTTAAGAATTGTGGAAGGTAATGATGAATGAAAAATTCTACAAGGTAAGAAATAAATTTAGTGTTTGTCAAATACATTTGGCAAATACTGGCAGTGAAAAATATTTTTTTGCATGATGGATATTCTTTTTCAAACAGCCTGGAATTTCTTATTATTTTTAGACCCTTGTCCGTTTTTTGTTATCCCTGGTGCATGTCCAGTCCGATTTGGTAAATAATGCCTTCACATTAAAGAAAATAATTCATAATCATCGGATCGAGATGATCACTTATATAGGCAACTGCAAACCCAGTTTCCCAATTCTAAATAAGAATGATGTTGCATGTTGTTCTTGTTATGTTGTTGTACGATGTTAGACATGCACATTGTGCACATTTGGAACTAGTATTCATGCATACAGCATACAGTAGCTATAGTAAAAATACGAAATGATGGAACTGGGTCAAATCTGCCGACCAATAGGGGCTAATTGCCTGTTAGCGATTAATTATGCCTAGTTGCGTACAATCAATTGACTTTCACCGACTGAACAAACATGGAAGCGCTAATCGACAAGTCACATCTCTCTGATTGGCTGACCTCCAGTTCCACCACTTTGTCATTCTACTGTAGTTCGTCCGAACATTTATACAATACAACACCATTTACTTGAAATGGAAGCTATGCACATTACGATTTGCAATGATATTTTCAGCGACAATCTCACTTGTGCAAATTTATGGCATGAATTTTATTGATGTCAAGTATTTTTCCGTTGTGTCCAAAATATAAATAAAAATACGTGCCAACACCATGGAAAATCTGCTTTCCACTCTATAAACACGACAAAACTCGCATATCGCAAAACTTGCAAAAAATATATTTTCCATAAGAGCAAAGTTTGGATTTCCCACCCCATTGACCTTGTTTTTAAACTTGTCAGCCATCGATGACGTACGAAGCGCTGCACTCACGCCACCTGCAGCTTCCTTCGTTCTCATCAGAAGTCGTTCCCTGTAACCTTGCCAGTTTTTAACGAAGCTTTTCATTGAACTAAAGATGGTAATTATTTCATTGTTGTACCGTTTGTTGCATGCGGTGTTTGGGTTTGGTTATTCTGAAGATCCTAGCGGAAAAAACACCACGTATTTCCTCGCAGTGTGCATGCTATGATCAGTTTTCCATGGCCAACTTTGGCTTACCATTTTCGACCTCAGACGACCTGATATGGCAGTTTACCATATCAATGATAGGAATCGTCTTGTCACCTTGACAGGGAAGTGAAAACCTGCGTGTTTGTATTGTCAGAAATACGCTTCAGACATCAAATGCAATTGCGAGGAAGTCGATAGGCCTATGCGAATTGGGTTCTAAAATGTGCTGTGTGTGCAAAGTCTATGCAGGAGGTAGAGAGATCATGATCTATGTGCCGGTGAAACCTTGACCTCGTAAGGGTCACGGCGCCAAGTTCAAATTTAGCGCAGGATTAATTGTAATTAACATAGCCTTCTAACTGATAACGAGTTTTACGCCATCATTTGGCAGCGAGGTGTGTGGGTGAAAGGTTGTGATCATTCAAATCAACTCATTTTGACGAAGAGATGTCATCATTTAGCCTATTCATGAATGACTACGAAATTTAGCAAAACACATTTGCGGATATCAGAAGGCAATATTTATAGAACACTAAAAGTCCGAAAAAGAATTATCATATTTTGTGTCATATTTATCACATTTATCATATTTTGTGGAAAAAAGTTTGGGATCAGCGAAATCAAGTATGTTATTTGTGAATGAAAAACACTTTTCTACCTTTGCAGATGTTGGCCACTATATCTGTCAATAGATAACGGCCAGTACCTGATGTTTTACTTGAATTAATTTGAAATTACTTGAAATTAATGACGGCACCTTGCAGAGAGCTGTCCCATGAAGTAAATGGTTGAATAATTAGTTTCATTCAGAGTGAATTGAAGGAAATGGCATTGTAATGTTACGTTGCTGCTTCCAGAGGCTGTTAGTATGCTGCTTAAAAACTATCAGGAATATGTTCAGTTAAAACACAAACCAGGGCCTGCACTGGTCTTTACTGGTGGAAAATCTAGCATTTCCATATTGCACCGTTTTGAGTTCCTGCACTCGCCCACCCTGCGACAATTCCAAATCGAGCTGCAATGTCGAAGAAGCACGAAGATCGAGCTAATGATGTATATCCAATCTTATTAACTTTTTGAGGACAATTCTAACGTTCTGACATGACTTTGTGCTAATTCTGACATAATCAAGTATGCCTGGATGACGTTAAGGTGCAGCAACTTGATTTTAGAAAAAAGATAATATACCCCAAGATGATTGTGCATCATTTATTGGTTTGTGGTTAGTCAGCATACATTAGGGCCTAGTAACTGGGATAAATTGCTGCAGAGGCTTTAACACTTGGGCTAAGCCTAGAGCCTGGAAGACTGGAAATCTGATTTGAAAGCCTTTGGACTGAGACCAGTGTAATGTGATGTTCACGGCACGGGTGTTTATTTTTCTCTTTTTATTTTGATAGTCTGAACCTCTACGTGTATTGGTCACCGGGGCTGCTGGCCAGATTGCTTATTCTCTGCTGTACATGGTGGCAAAGGGAGATGTTTTTGGTCCAAATCAGCCGATCATTCTTCATCTGCTCGATATTCCTTTTATGATGGGCGTTTTGGATGGCGTCGTGATGGAGTTAATGGATTGCTGCCTGCCGTTGTTACATGGTTAGTGACGATGTGAGCTTTTTGCGAAGGATGTGATGAAGCTCATTTCACAAGTGAAATGCATTGATACCATGTTCATTTTCAATATGTTGAACATCCGTAGACCTTGCAAAATATTGATGACATGCTGATATCTCATAACTGTATCGTTTGCATGACATATCTGTATAGGGTGCTGATCTATTCTGCAAACTATTTGGTATCTTACTAGATTTTTAGAAGATGACTTATTAACTGAACAAATGGTATCACACTAGATCGATAATGCTTAGTAGTGTCAGTATATGGTTGTATGGACTTTATTCACAACACGTGTATATGTCTTTGTCGTCATTACAGGCGTCGTTCCAACTGCTGATGAGGCTGTTGCATTTAAGGACATCGAGGTGGCCTTTCTGGTTGGCTCAATGCCCAGAAAAGAAGGCATGGAACGCAAGGATCTTTTGGCTGCCAATGTGAAAATTTTCAAAAGCCAAGGAAAGGCCTTAGATTCGCACGCTAAGAAGACTGTCAAGGTAGGGTGTCAAGAAGAGTGTCAGTGCATTCGTTACCTAGATACTGTATTTCTAAATTAGCTGATGAAGTATCTATTTGGTATGTAGGTTCTTGTGGTTGGCAATCCGGCGAATACAAATGCCCTCATTTGTAGCAAATATGCGCCATCCATTCCCAAGGAAAACTTTTCTGCAATGACAAGACTTGACCAAAACCGTGCACAAGCTCAGGTAAGGATAAAGTCTATGTTTTTTGAAATATTGTTAAATTGAATTAGTTTTTACTGACATAATGTAATGGCTGGTTAAAATTAGATTGCAGCCAGGTTGGGCATCCCAAATAGTCACGTCAAAAATGTCATCATTTGGGGAAATCATTCTTCAACTCAATTCCCTGATGTCCGCCATGCCACTGCAAATATCAACGGTCAGCTTGTGAAGGTCTATGATGCCATTAAGGATGATGGCTATTTGAAAAACGAATTTATTTCGGTAAATTTTGCAATTTATGGTCTCCGCTTGAGATTGTATTCCTCAATTTGACATTAAGTAATCATAGTTTTTTACCCGTGGTGTTATTTCTAGTTGGTGCAGAAGAGGGGCGCATCTGTAATTGCTGCCCGAAAACTTTCCAGTGCAATGTCTGCTGCGAAAGCAGCTGCTGATCATGTTAGGGAATGGTGGAGTGGAACCCCACCGGTAAGACTAGCTTCTTATTTCAATGTTATTTCTTTTCAAATATCTTGTTGGAATTACCTCAATTTGTCCATATCGTTGATTGATTTGATTGATGACTTGTACGCAAGCGAAGTATGAGGAACTAATTTATATTTTGCACTACATTTTTTTTTCTATGTCATTTGCATTTGTATACTAGAACTCCTTCACGTCAATGGCTGTCTATTCTGACGGTTCTTTCGGCGTCCCACCAGATGTTATGTATAGCTTTCCAGTCACTTGCGGACCAGATCATTCGTGGAAAATTGTACCGGTAAGAACAGCTCGTTCTCGAAATTTTCAGTTGGGCTAAGAAAAACGATACAAATGTAATTAATTTTCATGGGAAAATTCTCCATAAAATTGCATAACTCTCCACTAAACCTGTGAAACTTGTTGAACTGTAGAATTTTTAGAAAGTCTCAGTATAAGCCCAGGGATTTTAGTTTTTCCGAACCTCTTTGTGAAAATGTGTTGGATAGTCTTTTGTAGTCTACTTTCAAGCAAAATTCGCCTACAGCATTGGCATCATGTCAATATGTTGGAATTATTTCTTTTAATTTGTAAAATGCATTATTGGTGGTTTAGTTAAGAAAGATATCATCAGTGGAAAAATGTTTTTCAGGTAAATACACCTTAAATCCATCAATTCTTAGTATTTCGGCAAATCGGGATTTCATTTTACCAAATCTGTGGATACCCTGTAATTGCTCTTGACCATCTGTCTTTAACATTCTATGTGCCATGTGTTATGTGTATCTAAGAAGATGTGAGGGCCTAATTGATAAAAATATGTTAACTTATTTTTTCCTTTCTTTTAGGGTCTTGAAATCGATGACTTCTCCCGGGAAAAAATGGACTTAACTGCGAAGGAACTGCTCGAAGAGCGTGAGGAAGCCCTGGCAGTGTGTCAAGACTGACTCGAAGATGCTAGCTCAAAGCTGTAGCCTTGTTAGAGGTAGTAATCAGAAATCAGTTGCCTGGCCAAATATTCAATAATGCTTTAAATAGGTTTGCAGGCTGCATCATGGAACTGAAATTAAGTAGCTTGCTTTTACGCATTACTACACCTTTGAGTTAGCTGCTAATTTGCTATAACTGATACCAGACGAAATTACTGAATTTTCCGACAATTGGGAATATAAAAGATTCTTATAATTCTTTGTGCCATTCACTTTTATGTGCCAGCTGCTTCCTAACTTAGTAACAGATTCGTTAAAATTTTTTTAATTGGAAAATCAGTAAGCTGGTACTTATTTTAATAATCTAAAGTTGAAGTCCTTAAAATTTATTTTAACATGTCCAAAGACTATATCGACAGAGCTGCTGGTTGGCAAACAACTCGTTGAATGTATTCTCTTGTAAATTCAGCATGGCAAAGAGATGTTACCCCTAAACCAGTGACTGAAACCAGAAATGAGATTTTGCATATGCCAAGTTTAGCTCAAATTATTCCAGGCACACATTTTTGTGTGAATCCTGCTCCCCATGCATGTAATGCTACGTGCCAATATTTTTTAAAAAAACGATTGCAGATCTGTTTGCCTGTAAGCCTAAATGCTCTCCGTCCGAAGGAGTTCGACACCTATGTCCACCATGTACAAATTTCGGAACCAATTTTTGGCTTTGAAAAACGATTTTGACTGCTATGTTTAAACGGTGAAAGTTTCAACGTTGAATGAACATCACTCTATAACGTTTGCAATTTATTAATCAGTTAGATAATTCTGAAAAAAATGTATGTGGTGTAGATTGGTGTTGAACTTCATTTCTCCTCGAATCAACTAGAAATTATTTGATATTCTGATCATGTTCGAAAATGCACGTCATTCACCATGGTAGTCAAGTGTCCACTATGTGGGTTGGACCTTTGCCAAGTACTAAACCTTCAGCTATTTTGAGATACGAAGACAATATTTGGTTAATAAAATATTCATTAGAATCCGCAGGGAAATAAGATTACAAATTGTGTGACATTATTTAATAAATTTTCTTTTTTTGCAAATTCAAGTAGGAGTGCGTGAACGAAGCGTGAGCTCCATGAACTGTACAGATGATTTCACAAGAACATGTAGATACTGTAAGTTGACTGTCACCATATCTCGCTGCTAATCATGAACCCATTCTGGGCCTCATTTTTACTTCCTGGCAGGCTTACAACCTTAGTCTGAAACCAATCTGCGTTCAATGCGTTTGTCATTCTTCACGTACTTAAAAGTAATGCACTGTAGATGATAGTCGTCCTGGTACTGGTTCACAGTGGTACTTTGAAGAACAAGTTCCTACTTTCTCAAGCTGGATTTTTTTTAAATTTTTTTTTATAACATACAAAATTAACTAAAGATGAGCTATTTAAGTAATGCAAGTATTGTAATTTAATTTTTTGTAGTTCAGTCGTGATCTTATAATGTTGTAATTTAGCACGTTTTTAATGTTATTTAGGGAAAGCAAAATGGAGTTGGAGCCAGTACCCCCATACCGTTTTACAAGGTAAATAAAGTTTTTTAGCTTTTATCCAAAAAATATGCAAATCAATGGAAAAGTAGTGCCAGTTGTTTATAACTGCAGCTACATGTATTAAAGAATTCAGGTGAACGGAAGGAATCATTATAATTAATTTCTGCAATGGATTTGGGAATGTATTACAATGTAGAACTGTTCAGACTTTGATCACCTGTGCCCTGGGAATTCAATGCAAATACAATTTCGAATTGTACCGAAGTGGGGCGAAGTCGGGTGCAAAACGAAAACAAGATGGCCGACGCGCTTGTTTTTGGAAGTTGCCCTTGGTGGCAAACCCATTAAATTATGCATTGACGTTATATTTAAACTGGTTCGGTATTTGCGGGTGACTTTGTGCTCGTCGAATTTGGGTCCGATAACACCATGACTTCCAATAATATACTAGCGAAGCCGGTGAGTTTTGCGACCTTTTCATATTTGAGATTCGAGATTGTGTATCTTCCTGTACATGTATTATCTAGGAACGAAAAAACGATGTTTTTGCAAAGGTTTTGGTCAAGGTGACACTCAACCAGATTGACTGTGTTTTGCTTGCACGGGTGTGTTGCTTGCAATTTGGCGTACTAGTAAATCATGTCGAATTTTGGTCAGATCATAAAGGAGTCCAGGCCTAGGCAGGCCTACTTTAATTGCTATACTTATCAAGATGCTGTCATATACATGTACAATGTATATGGTGCTAGTTTTTTGGTAAAACGTGTCATTCAAGTAGGGCTACGTGTGTATCCGTCCGTATACATGTACAAAACAGTATCCATATAAAATTAATACTGTATACAGTGTAGTCTTGTGTGAGATATTCAGCGTCTAGCTACACATTGTAGGCTACATGTATGAACTTAATTTGTTTAGCTCTTGGGCCATTCGAATGGTGACAACAATAAAGCAAATATCAAGCTAGCCAATTCATGTATGTGCACAAAGGGGATCTCCATCAAAAAGTAAACTTTATGATCCTCTAGCCCCCAATGAGTCGTGCTGACGAGCATGTAGTGAGATGCAGCACCTCACTATATGCTCGTCTTCAAGAGTTTTATAGCTCAGCTGGCCATGGAAGAATTGAAGGTGCTCGACAAAAGACACTCATGACATTGTCATAGGTCAACAGGGAACTGATGCCTTTCAAATAAAAATTGGGCATTTGAATCATGTGAACCTCCGATGTCGTTTGTGCGCGGCCCCATGGTGCATGGACAACTTGTTTTCAGTTTAATGTGTTTGGATTCTGGTTAAATATTGATACCCCCTTTTCACATATCTTTCAGACCTTTTCAGTAAAAGTGTATTTTTTTTCATCTGCACCTTCACCTTTGGTAACTTGGTGAGGTCAAATTCTGTTCTTGCAAGGGGTGTTCCTATGCATAGTCAAAACTGGTGAGGGCAGGTCACCATGACTCCATATGACTAGTAAATTAGTGGTAATGAGAACGTATAAAAATTTAAATGAGTTATCTTAGTCATGTTTTGTTGATGACAAGTAAAATTACGGTAGCAAAAGAAACACTATCACAAATATTGGCTCGCTTCTATAGAAACTCGTAGAATAACTTCAGTAGGCTACATTTGATCAACAATTTGACTATCTCTACTTTTGTGGACTGCAAATATGATCATCTGCTTATTATTCATGTTATGGTTATAATCTCATTCTATGATGTACTTTACAGGATAAAGAGCAAAGCTTTGAACCAAATTTTGCTTTTACTCAAGGGTTAGTATGCAACGGAAAAGGTATAAAAGAAATTAGCCATAGAGTATAGAAGAACGTTTTGTAAAGCTAAAACAGCAATGATTACATCATCATTTTGGCCAACACCTCCCTCACTTCCGTCATCACATGTCATCACTTTGCTAACCCCCACCCCTATGTAGCCTGCTGTAAGATGATGACACGAGAGCGTCCCTCAAACCAAAACGTTATTTATGAACCCTATTTAATAAAAAGTCAAGTGATGAGTTGATGAATCTAAGGGATATCGGTGAGGGATATCAACATACATGTATCTGTTGAGGTTTCCATGTCAAGGTTAATGGAATGATAATTTTTTGATAGACTTGTAAACCTCAACTCCTCACAGCTATCCCTCAGATTTATCAGTTCCTCACACTCCTCATTTTTTTTAAATAGGCCCTGATTAGTATTGTCTGAATATGAAACTAATGATATCGAAAATCGCCCTTTCTCCCGTGGTTAAAATTCCCATGCCAGTATTAAGTTATCTTATCAGTTTTTGTTTTGCAGCCTACTCTTCAACAAGATTTAGTATCAATGAATTCTGCCTGTCATCAGCCATTAGTTAGGATGTTTGTCGATTGAGTTTATCATCCAGATGACTAAAGCGTTGTTACCTAGTCGGAGTTAGCCTGCTCACAGTGTGCAGTTTCATCATTGGGGCAATATTCAACTACAGATTTCATTTCATTGCTCCTGGGTGCAACAAAATTTCAGGAGAGGGCCATGCTGAGGTCTATCCAGCCCCTCTGATTGTTTTCGCAAACTTCAATTAATGTTCAATGTTTGGTTTTGACTGATTGGCTTGGATCACCTTTTATCAACCTCATTGCATCACAATGGCACCGCTACTGTCAGCTGCGCTGATTGTATGTAAGGTTATTCACTAACACTGTGTGTGTGCTGACATCTGCTTCAAATAATTTTGAAGTTAATGACAGGCTGGAAGCATC
The DNA here is from genome assembly GCA_034695085.1 of Cylindroiulus punctatus. Lineage (NCBI taxonomy): Eukaryota > Metazoa > Arthropoda > Diplopoda > Julida > Julidae > Cylindroiulus > Cylindroiulus punctatus. Next base: position 27,014 of record JAQFYZ010000178.1, on the reverse strand, counting down.
TCGAATTCCACTCGAATTAGAACAGCTTGCGGATTGAAAACAGTGTCAAATATTGCAGGAAATTTCAATTATTCTTGAAGACTCTTCAAACTATACAAACAATGAAGAATGGACTGTTGGATAAATACGAATTGGTATGATTATTTTTTCATCATTGAAAATACAGAATGTGTAAGTAAGTGAAAGTGTAACGAATAGGATTTCGTCTATTCGCTGCCTTCCTTAAAAAGATATTGAAAAAAATGTCTAAAAAATGAAAAAGATGTTGATATGATAAGGTTAATTATCAGTGGTTTACTCTTCAGTTGTTTAGTCAAAAATTGTGTTATTCGAAGCCAAACACTGTGTATGATACCTGTCTAACTACAACTAACATCTGAAAGGCGAGAGAAGATAGCAGAGTCAAACAGACCTTGCACTCTCCATAAAGGAGTAGACTAATTTTTTGACGAGCAGTTCTTGTGAATTGTTTCTCAAACATTTCCCAATGACAGACAAGTACTGGAGAAACAGTTTATGCACCTGCAGACTCCCTGTGGCAGATCCAAACTGGGGATAAATTCAATTCTCGAAATTTTTCGGGAAAGTTGATCACAAAGGACAAATTTCAGCCCACTTTTTATGAAATAATTCATTTAACGAGATCAGAAATAGGCAAATTGGTAATGGATTCCAGGTGTAGTTTATTTAAATTGTTTTTGAAGCTTTTTAATACTGCATGATGTGCTGTGGGATTTTTTTTAACTAATGCAGATGATTCGAAATGCCTTTTAGGGCATTTTCCAGGAATAGGCAAAATCATGCAAAAAGACAAATGGAATATTAGAACTATCTAAAAAGTCCTTCTGAATAAAAGTTCTGTATGGTTGTCTTCAGACCACCCGCAAACTCCTTCTTGAAACACAGTTCGGAATTTCCAGCGTCCTTACTCGTCAATTTTGATTTTGATTTTTAAAGTACTTTCAAAGTTTGTATTTAAACAGTAAAGCACAAACATCAAAGTCGTTTTAAGCATTTATAACTCGAAACCATTTGCTTGTCCAATTGTACTCTTGATACCTGTCTCATTCTGCCCTTGGTAGGGGCACAGTATGACAGGTAAAATGCATATGAAAAATTGTTTTGATATCTTGTGTGCACAATTCTGTACATAAAAAAATCAACGGTTTGCAAAATGTTGCTGTATATCATGGGAAGTGCCAAGCACATAGGTGAATTACCTTGCAAGAAATTTATTTGTTCTTGCATAGTTTGTTCTTCTGTTCCCTATCTCCCCTGGGAATTGTAAAATGCTGCTATATTATCATGTAAAGTGTCAAAAACACAGGTAAATTAAATAGCAAGAGAAGTACATTTGCCCCTATGTTACCCGGTCTCCATTATAAGTTCCCCTATTCAAACCAAACAGAAATATTAGGTCGACATGCAATGTATGTGCTTTGCTTGAATGGTCCTTTTAAAAACCAATTTCAAGTCCTTAGAAATTTCTCGTTTTGTTTTTAGAAATAGGAGTCAACCCTGGATCAACCCCTGGAAGTAATGTATCAGGCTTGTGGGGTCACACCTACTTTATTGCATGATATTACTACATTACTACTGAAAAAAGGTCTTCCGTTTTTAAAATTGACTGCAATTAATTCCCATAACGACATTGCACATATGTTGATGTGATGTAGACCTAATATTTGATCGTGCAAGCAAGTACAAACAAATAATTTGGTTTCAGCAAGTGAATCAGGATTTTAGGAAGTAAACGTTTCATAAAATCTCCACGCTTCTTCCTAGCTGTCACCAGTACCTGCCAAACATTGTTGCGGTGACTTTCTCACAAATGATTCGATAACAGACCTGCTGCCTATCTGTGACAGTAAATTGTTTTTGAAAACTAGGTCGTAAATATGATGCGATAAAATGTTCTTTTACCAAATTGAATGAAGTGGCTACAGCCATAACCTGCAGCAGCACAGGTTGCTGCGATAAGCTGTAGCGTATTGATAATTTATCCAAAAACTGGGAAAACATTTCAAGCCTATTTGAATTTTCTTTTCATGGCCCTTTATGGCATTTTTACCAATTGCATGGCTGGTTCACGCGTTGAAAGAACTTTGACGTCATGAAGCTCAAAAATATTGTTCGGCAGATGTTTCGGCACTCAAAAGCTGTAGAATATGCACACATGGAACGAGATTGCTTATATTGGTGAAAAAAATTGAATTGCCGTCAGCCAATGCTGTATATGGGCCAATATGAATTATTTGTGCTCTGTAAGCTACTTTTCCGTGTCACTATACCAGTTAGCTATTGTCGATTTATCACAATTTGTGTAACATATATATTTTCGACAATTATTGGGTTCTGCTGCAATTGAATGTCTCAGGCAGTCTTACAGTTGCTGCGGAGTGTTAACAGCTCAGAACAGTTCTAGCATTTTGACAATTCAAAATGCCAGCTATGTGCGAGATGCAAATACCGGAAAACAGCAGTAGTAAAAACACACCGTTAACACCATTGGAAATTTATGAGGATTTAGAACAGTATTTAAAGGTAGGAGATCTTGTGAATGGTCAAAGTGATCATTGGGAGGATTGGTAAAGCTGACAGCTGTTTGAATATGGAACTGTTGGCTACATAATTAGTGCGGCAAGCGATTTTCAACATTTCTCAACTTTGATACGCTTCGTGTTGCAGTTCTGAGATAATTTTTTTTGCTTGGCAAAACATTCATTATTGCTGAAAGGTGCCCAATGCTGTTCAATTAGGACAGCTGCTCCATGATGTCCAGGGGAGGCCATCACTGACTGGCCAGTGAGGCGAAGGCTTCGGGGACTGATCCCTGCTCATCACCAAACACAGCCTCATTTCGCATGTGAGAATGTGGACCGGACCCCTCAACAAAGTTGTCCCTGTGCATCCTCCGATGAGACCGTGGACCCAATCTTATAAAAATGAGGAGATGTGGTTTCCATGTCTCATGTGGAGTTGAGGACCCAGTGCTGTGGAGCCCCCAAGGGCTTAGTCCGGTCCTGTTTGAATGTACAAAGCCCGTATCACAGACTAGTTTTTTATTCTTCTAGCTCTTTACTCATCAACGGACTCCCAGTGACACTACCGAATTCAAGGAATTAACCAAGCGCGATGCACAAATTCAGCTAACTCAAGAATTGGAAAAATTATTGCTGACTTCATCGGCAGTGCAGAAAGAAGTAAGAAACCGTTCTCACACACTTTCTTATTCAACATGATCAGTTCAATTATGTCAAAAATTTACATACATGTAGATCGTGTAATTTTGCTGCCAGACGGGTCCTTGCACAATTATTTCGGCATATTGTTAGACTAAATACATTACAGTCGAACTTATTTTGGTAGTCCCACGGAATTCCTTATAACGAGGTTCGACTGTAATTACGCTGTTGTATTTACATTCCTTATTCAGAATATCCAAACATATTCTGCATTCAAGCATGTAACTGGCAATGGACTGATGCACGAATACTTTGAAAAGTTAGTTGACGCAAACAAAGATGGATCGAGAACTTTTGGAACTATGAAAAATAAATTAATGTGACGTTATAGAAATTTACAGTATGTTTTCATTAATGGCGGCCAAGTATTGCTGTATTTTAAATAGAAATCCTGTATAGACCTACATGTACATGCATTCCTATTTTTTCCCCTATATTTTAACGGGAAACTGTATTGGCAAGAAAAAATATCAGATTTAGCAGTTGCATAAATTATCTGTCATTTTTGGCGCACAAACTTTTGAACCTAACAAGTTTGATGAACATGTGTTAAATAGGGTGTATCCCGGTCATGGAAGCCGTGGAAACTGTTTCATTGCGTTGTTACCAATTTACAGAATTGTCGGAGAGAGTTTGATGGCTACAAAAAGTTATTCGGTCGGTTTCTTCAAGATGTGGGACCTTCTGTGGTCTGGGATAAAATTGAACCACTTCCCGAATCTGCTGTAATGTCATATTATGCTTTTATTTTGTATTTCATGTGCAAATTACTATTTACCTCATAATGCATCGCTTATATATGATTTTTTTAGGTTATCGATTACAATACATTAAATGTTCCTGTTCGGGATAAAATCCGGGCAATGCTGGACAAGTTGGTGGTTGTCAAGCTGAACGGTGGCTTGGGCACCAGCATGGGTTGCCAGGGACCGAAAAGTGTCATCCCCGTTAGGAACGATCTAACTTTTCTGGATCTTACTGTGCAACAGATCGAGGTACATTTTTAATTATGAAATAATCACACACAAAGCTTTAATTTATGTGTTCAATTTCTTAAACCAGTTTGTCCGCTTACTTTTAGCATTTAAATAAAAGTTATGGGGTCGATGTACCTTTAGTCCTGATGAATTCTTTCAACACTGATGAAGATACCCAAAAAATCATGCGCAAATACAAAGGATTTCAAGTGAAGCTTTACTCTTTTAATCAAAGCAGGTAAGAGAGGCCAACTTGTTGCCATTGATTGATAAATGGACACGTGAACTTAGTTTTACAACAATTTTTGTTAACTTTTAATCTTTCAGGTACCCAAGGATTAATCGTGAATCTCTAATGCCGATTGCAACAAGCTTCTCTTCTCCAGATTTGGAAGTGTGAGTAGAATATTTTGTTGGAAATGAACAACTTTGATGGGATGTTGTACTTACATTGGTAAATGTAACTGATTTTGTTCGATAAGATGGTATCCACCTGGTCATGGCGATTTTTATGAATCTTTCTACAATTCTGGGCTACTAAAAGAACTCCTAGAACAAGGAAGAGAATATTGTTTTGTTTCTAACATAGATAATCTTGGTGCTACTGTTGATCTTAGTATCCTTTTTGAATGACGTTGTATTGATGGTCCTGTTTTCATCCCTGTTTTCTGTATTTTGTAATTGTTTCTTTAATTACATATAATAGATATTTTAAATATGTTGGTGAATCCTGAAAATGGAGTGAGTCCGGAATTTGTAATGGAAGTAACAGATAAAACTAGAGCTGATGTTAAGGTAGGCCACATTTATTTGTACATGTGTATAACTGCATTGATTTCAACTTCAGTATCTGATGTGCAGTTGCTTTGATCTGATAATTAATTTTATCATTGCAAAAGTCGCCTGACGTTTGTCAGAATGTCAAGGAGATTTCCTTTTTATAGAAATATTCCCTAAAATATAAATTTGTAATCCACATTTTTCTAATTTTTGTCTGCAACTTGTCCATGACTATACTTTTTGTTTTTTCACATGCTGTGATCTAGTTTTCAAACAAAAATCTTATCAATATGTTTTTTCTTCAAATCTGTTGAAATCGTGATGGACTGTTGGCAATTAATTAGCTTTAAAAAAGGTACCATCAGTTAAAAAACGTTTTCCAACAAAATACAACTAAAATCCGTCTGTCATTAATATTATGGTAATTCTTACTCACTACTGCTATTGGTGGAAAATATTTCAAGGCAGTTAAAATATATTGGTAAATTCCATGGAGATCGGAGCTAAAACATATCATTTTAGGTCTATTTTCATTTGCATTAAAAATATTTCTGATAATTTCACAAGAAATGGTCTGTCTATCTAAAAAAAGTTGCCCTCAATATTAGTTTTTCTAATAATATTTATGAAGAACGCTACGAAAGTCAGACTAAAATCTAATTTGACTTTGTGGGTGGGTTCTTTGATAAATCCTGAAGGTCAGGGAAAATTTAGTTTTATTCCTGGGAATGTTATAACCCAATGGGGACCCTGACCGGCAGGTCCATTGAATTATGCATTATTTTCAGATTTAACTATTAGTTAATTTTTTTAAATTTATCTCTATAGGGCGGTACATTAATCCATTATGAAAACAAATTGCGATTATTGGAAATCGCTCAAGTCCCAAAAGAACATGTAAGCTAATCTGACGTCTGTCATTTGTAATAGTATGTCATGGTATTTTCGCTAATTCGGCAATGCACATTTTGTTTAGGTTGACGACTTTAAAAGCGTAAAGACATTTAAGTGAGTTCCTGTTGCATTACTAGGAATTTTCTTACGTAAACTTTTCCTAACTGGCTTGAAGCTCGTTTACTTTTCAGAATATTTAACACAAATAATTTATGGATTAAAATTGAAGCAATCAGCAGACTGCAGGAAGAAAAATCTTTCGATTTAGACGTGATTGTCAATCATAAGGTAATGATAACAAATTATTGATTTTTAATTTCGTCGAAAAAATTTTAAGTACTTTAGTTGCTAATTAATATTTTAACTATTATTTACAGACACTCGATAACGGTCTTAATGTAATTCAGCTGGAAACTGCAGCTGGGGCTGCAATGAAAAATTTTGAAGGCTCTTTGGGTAAGGAATGAACTTTGTTTGAAACATTTAACAATATTAGATCTTCATTGACAAAATGGCGAGTTGCTGAAATACTCTTTATTTTATTTTATCTAAGGCATTAATGTTCCTCGTAGCCGATTCTTGCCAGTAAAAAAATCATCTGATTTGCTACTAGTGATGAGTAATTTATATCATCTTGCAAATGGCTCTCTCGGCATGAGTGCCAAAAGGATGTTCCCATCTGTCCCATTGGTCAAGCTAGGAGATAATCACTTTGCTAAGGCAAGCACATACGATGATTGTTTGAAATTTGACACTCGGGAATATTGAACGAATTTAATTTATTACGTCTATATATACTCAGATGTTAAAGCATTTCGTTTCACCCTATTCATCAGGTTTATCAAAATAATTCAGATAAACTGGAGTAAATGGCCCACGTTTAAATGTGCACATAATACTCATTTCAACTACTTACAAGAATCTAAAGTACAAGAACATGCTATAGATGTCAAAAAATTTTCTTTTTTTCGTTTTTGTTTGTTTTCTTTTTCTTTTTTGTGGGTTTTTGTCTTAAATTGGCCATACTAACCCAAAAATGATTAAGCTGTCCGCAATAACCTCTTGTCAGTGTAAATGGCGTTAGTGAAGCTCAGTTTTTCATAGAGCAGGGCATATATCGTATTGCAGCTTCAATTTATGGCGATTTCCTGTTTCAGGTTCGTGACTTTTTGCGTCGCTTTGAAAGCATCCCTGATTTGTTGGAGCTGGATCATCTGACAGTCTCCGGTGACGTCACTTTCGGCAGAGGTGTTTCATTAAAGGTTAGAATAATTATTTTTTACGTTGCATAATTAAATACCGCACACGCTTTTTGACGATCGTGCTAAATAGACATGTTTTCGAAAAAATTCTCAGGGAACAGTCATCATCATTGCTAATCATGGTGATAGAATAGACATCCCATCTGGTGCCATTTTGGAAAATAAAATCGTGTCTGGAAACTTGAGAATCTTGGATCATTAAAGGATAGGGATGGAATCAACCAATTTGGAATTATAATCATGGATACACAACAGGTGTCTTTTGCTCGTCTCTGCTGCAGAAACGCCCATTATTTTGTAGTTATACAAATAGAATTAAGCTGGAGACTGTTGTTTGTTACAATAGTTGGATATTTTACTAATACATTTATTTTGCTAGCTCGTGTTTTAACTAGTCTAGCTAGCTGAAAATATCATTGCGTCAGTGTGTGCTGCAGCAGGCAGTCAGTGGTGCAATCATGTTAATTTAATGGTGCATTAATCATGAAAGCTGCCAAAGGTAGTCATGAAGACCGGTTTGAAAAAATGAAATTATCAGAAATGTAGGAAATTGATGATGCCCAAAATTTTCAATTCAGTAATAATTTTATGTTTTAAGTGCAATATGTCTAGAAATCTTCAAATTTTAATAAAGTATAAGTTTCTTTGGTTGAATGTGTCTTGCTCAAGTTCAATGGGACATTTGTGCAGAATTGCTGATTATCCCTCAAACCGTCATTACAATTAAAAATGTTTCTTCTAGTTTATACATTTGGATACTAAACTGCAGCAAAACCTATGTCACAAGGTCAATTTATTTTTCAAGAATCTGCACGGCGTTTAGGCCATGCAGCGAGTGCCTTCATCAGGTGCTGTACAGATATTAAAATGATATGAATTCATTCGCAAAACGAAACCTTATTTAAAACTAACATATGTTGCACAACTAGTGAATCTGTATGTTCTGCTGTATCAACAGGTTTGTGGGTTTTGCTGCTAGGATGTTAGACTGACTTTTGAGCCAAAAATGTTGATAGACTGCCTCCCCTTTCAGGTTTATCACCAATTTATTTCCAGTTTTAAACATGAACGTTTCGTTTTTATAATGAATTTACTGGTATATCCACCATCTTTTTCCACTTCAATTCAACTTTAATAATACACCCCGTCACATCCTATGCAGAAATAATGTTAATTTCTACAGTTATGACGAATTGGATAAAACGAATTATCGGTTATAACGGACAGATTTTTGAGGTCCCATGCTCTAAAGTTACAGAACATCACTTGAAAAACACTCGCTAAAATCATTTATCAGCTCACAGAAGGTGCTGTCAAGATGTCATCGATCTGATGACAGAATTCCCGTTGCAAGACATTCCCATTTGCACAATCTTCAAAAAGCATTATTTCAAATAACTTTTACTCGTAGGTGTGCGAGGTAGTTAAGTGTCTGAATGAAATTTCGACTTCCTTCTCATTCAGACTTTTGACACTTTTGAACACTCAGGAGAAATGTCGCAAAGGAAATAATAAACGATCTTCAATGACAGATCATTCATATTTTTTCTGGCTACTGATATAACGAATTACGGTTATAACAAACAAATTTTGGTGGTCCCATGCAATTCTTTATAACGAGGTTCGACTCTAACAAGCTTTTTTTTGATTTGATAGATGTACTAAAAATCAACACAGGCTGTGTTTTAAGAAGTTTGAATTTGCCGCTCAATTAGTATAACGTTGATTGATTCGTCGAATGGAGCCACGTGGTTTTTTAAGAGATAATGAGAGATGGTAACTATGGTAACAGACGGTTACCATGGTGACAAGCACTCATTAGCCCAACCTCCACATTTTAATTGGATGTGATGTATTTGGGGCGTGGCTTTCTAGTGACGTTGTTGTGACGTCAGCACGGGTGCCTGGGTGGCCAAAAGTTTCAGGAAACTATTCTATAGGAGACTTTACCAGCAAGCATGGAGGTGGTGGAGATTGATCGGCTGTTCAGGGAGACTGATGTGACCAAGAAATTGTACGTGAACATATTTTTTCGATTCATTTTGACTTCGTTACAGCCTGAGTTGAACCGATTGTATTGAAACGAATAAATAGCAGAATGACACAATCCACGATAACACGTGGCCTGATCGTTTTGCCATATTCGACTCGTGTTTCGCTCCGGCCCCATTACAATTCGTAATTTTCTTTTTCAAGGAGTCACATCCAATTCAGCCTTCACGATGAAGTCCAGATGGGATCGTATGCCCATTTGCACGTTGCGGCACAGCACATGTATCAGTTAGACAAGCCTACAGAGTTAATTCCGGTGCCTTATGGAGTTCTTGACAGACGAATGGTATGTCTTTCGGATTACATCCATGTACAGTGGCAACAAGTGTTGGCAATAGGTATTTTTTCTGAATAACTGTGACAAAAATTGCAAGGACACTGCCTTTAATTTTGTGGCCAACACACACTCACCATTACACACTATTGCACCATAAAAGCTAGCATACACCCATTTTGTGCTCACACCACTATAATGAAAACAGTGAAGACACTGACATCTTTGAAATAACAGAAAAGCCTTGTTAATTCATCCTTCCACACAATCCCAAACCAGCAACACCGCTGCCGCCGTAGACTTTGTACATGTACATGTATGAGAGTATGTTGAACCATGCCCATGAAAGACAGTGCCCTGAAATCGGAAGACCCATATTTCACTTTTTTATTTATTTATTACTATTTATTTCATAGCTATTCAGAAAAAATACGTATTGCCATCACTTTTTGGTGCCAAATAATAATGTTCCTGTCATCATTGTTTTTTCTTGCAATTTCTTTGAAACTCTTGAACTCCATTATTAGGGATCCTTTCTGATTCAAACATCTGCCCACCTTGCAAAAAATGCTTTACATCCCCTGGAAATCGATTTAACAAATTATCACAAACACTAAATTTATTTCTTATCTTGTTCATTCATCCACTGTTGTCTTGATGATTCTCAAAGTCGTTTCTCATCTGAATGATGAGAAACTCATCTCATGAGAAAAATTCGAAATTGCACTCGCATGTACATGTGTTCCAATTTCAGCATATGTGAGCTTGTGTGTGTGTGCAATTTCGAATTTTTTCCATCTTTATATACTGTAATTTCTTATTAATAAACTGCAGACTCATGACTTTCAGACTCTGCGATAGTAGTAGTGGACCAAAATTTTTACATGGTTAGGATGTGTAAAGCTTCTTTGCATGGTGGCCTCTGTAATTCGGAAACTGGTTGTTCCGTTGGTGTTATTTAGTTCGATGTATACAACCCGCTGTTCGATTTTCGATCTTTACTTACCATACACCCTATATTTTCTGTGAAAAAATTGAGTTGCCAATTTTAGTATGAACTCTGGAATCTTTCAAATCCATGATGTTACTTTTTGAAACAGTATAGCTACAGGCCTGTTGCACAAGCAATGTCCTATTGGTCGCTTTTGCTAATCTTTGAATTTCTTGTTTCACGGTCATTTTGTCAGACAAGTGTGAAGATGTTAACGATGCAAACTTTTGGTTTCGTAATAATTAATTTAGGTAATTCGACCACATCTCTTTTCCACAGGGTACCAGTTCAAAGGATAAACCATGTGAAACTTGCTCTAAGGAACTTGTAGATTGCGTTGGTCATTTTGGCTACATAGATCTAGAATTGCCTGTGTTTCACGTTGGATTCTTTCGCCACATTATAAATATTTTACAATCCATATGCAAGGTTGGTATTTATGACGAAGTTTAATACTGGAATACATCAATTTCATATCAAAAAGCCCCCAATGGGCATTGCCTGTCTGCCATTACGGTAATAATGAATTAATTAATTAATGAATGAATTATTGTTAGTCTTGTTCGCGGGTTTTGCTAACTCCAGAGCAGAAAGCACAGTTTTCTGGCATTCTGCGAAAGCCAGATATGACGTATGTCAAGAGAAAGGCCTTGCATAAAAAGATCCACGGATTGTGTAAGAAGCACTCGATTTGTCCATACTGTGATGCTCTCAATGGTGAGTGCTCTTGTGACTATTCTTGTTAATGAATGAATGCCCAGCAATTTAAACATACTTTTATTAAACAGTATGTATAGTAGTAACTAATTTCTTAATTCTAATCTCATGCTTTGTACAGGTGTCGTGAAGAAATGTGCATTCCTGAAAATATCACACGAAAGGTTCAGATTCTTGAAAGCAGTAGATAAACATCTAAAGGAAGATTATTTGAAGCAATTCCAGAATGCCGTGAATGCAAACAAAGATTTAGAGTCGTATGTCAAAAAAGCAGATCAGGTTAGAAGTTGTTTGCCTTACTATTTTTTTGTATTAGAATGAGGTGAAATTTCTTTTTGCGATGCTATGGCCAACTGGTTGAGTAGCCAATCCAGTGCTGAAACTGAATTTGTGTTGCTGTCTCATACATATCCCTCAACTTATTTGCTCGTTATTTCCTCAGGAAGTTCTTAATCCGTTGGTGATTCGGGAGTTGTTCCTGAGGATACCAAATGAGGTAAGGTTTGATCAGTTTTTTTTGAGTGAACTTGTCCCGTGTAAAAGCGTAAGTTTTTGTACTTCATTTGGAATTGAATTTGGAGTTATTAGGTTCAAAAAATAATTGTACTGTTTTGACACTTATCAGGATGTACCTTATTTGTTGATGAATTTTGGAAATGGACATCCGAAGGATCTTATTCTAACTAGGGCTCCTGTTCCACCACTCTGCATTCGTCCTTCTGTTCAATCTGATACAAGAGCTGGAACGTACGATGTTCACATTTATAGTCAGTTCTGACTTTTTTGATAATGGACTTTAAATCTCCAAAATGAAAATATTTTATCTAGGACGGAAGATGACTCAACAGTAACTTTGAGTGAAGTCTTGAATTATAACGCGATCATAAAGGAGGTCCGTGCTTCAGGAGCCAAAATGGAAACTTATGTTGTAAGCAAGCTGAAAGCATTATTGTTGGAACATCCTGCTAGTAGTTTTCCTTAATTGGTCTTCCTTTGCATTTGAATTTAGGAATGTTGGAATCTTCTTCAGTTGCAAATGGCCCTTTATGTGAATGGTGAAGTGTCTGGCATGCCATTGGATTATAAGGTAGTTTCACATCATTTTTAGCTGTGAAGCATGATTGGGGAAAATAACATTCTGTCGATGTTTATAGCCACCAAGGCCACCAAAGGGATTTGTGCAACGTTTGAAGGGTAAACGAGGACGATTTCGTTGTAATTTATCAGGAAAACGAGTAGATTTTTCTGGCCGAACTGTGATATCACCAAATCCAAATCTTCACATTGACCAGGTAAGCACGAGTTTTAATAGGCGCGTAAAAAAAAGTATTTCAGTAAAAATTTGCATGTTGTATGAAGGCTTCCTTTATATTTGAACTAAATTCTGGGATCCTGGGAAACCTGGAAATTTATATAACAAACTGCATGATTTATATTTGAGATTATAATCCTTTGTCATATTAATGAATTTCCAACTGTAAGTGATGAAATCCTCTAACATGTTATACAATAAGTTTCTAATTCGTAACCTTCAATGCACCCTAGTAAATGTCCTTTCATTCTCAGGTTGGAGTACCTCTGCATATTGCGAAAATACTCACTTATCCAGAAATGGTAACTATTTTTTTAATATAATCAGTTATGCATAGTTTATAATAACTATAGCTCAATTGTCGCGATGTAGGTTACCAGAGCCAATAAAGCTCGTTTGCAAGAGCTTGTAAATAATGGATGTGAGGTACATCCCGGTGCAAACTATGTCCTTCAAAGCAATGGCTTACGAAAATTGCTGAAGTTCGAAAGCCGGAAAAGAATAGCTCAGGAATTAAGGGTAAGCCTATGCATTTTTGTAACTTGAAAGCAGATGCCATTATATTTTTCGTTATTTTAATTTATTTATTTTTTGTTGTTGTTAATTCTATTTATCCTGGATTTTAATTTTCGATGTTAGTTTGGCGATGTTGTAGAACGTCATATGCAGGATGGAGATATTGTCCTTTTCAATCGACAACCATCCTTACACAGGCTGAGCATCATGGCGCATCACGTAAATCTCGTTATTTGCGGTTTTACTCAGACTTTTAAGGTTCTTAATTAACACCGCGATTCATTTTTTAGGCAAAAGTTGTGCCCCACCGAACTTTAAGCTTCAACGAATGTGTCTGTACGCCATACAATGCCGATTTTGATGGAGATGAAATGAACATTCATCTCCCACAGACAGAAGAAGCCCGTGCTGAGGCAATGGTTCTTATGGGGGTAAATTACTTTTAATACCACAGATTATGGTTTTCGTAGAGTGACAATGACATCTTTGACGTGACTGGATGCAGGAACAAGAATAGTTTATTTGCTGTCAGTATGTTAGTACACAGGAGCGCACAATGTTTTGGTATGTAAATACCTTCACCGGGTGATAATAAAAATTAAACATTACATTAAAGTTACAAACGAGATACTGCAGCGTTCGCATGCTTGAAAATATGCGCAGCCATTGATGATACAATGGGAGCAATAAATAACATATCTGATGTAATAAAAGTAGCGAAATTTTACACAAGAATGACATGCATACAAGGTAGAAAAATTAGATGTGGGCGTTTTTCTTGCTGATGCCACCCAATTTATCTAATGATGAAGGTATTTTTACTTACCGAAACGTTGCATGCTTCTGTGTAGTAATTAACATACTGACTGTGAATAAATTATTCTCGTTTCGATTATGGTGTTCGGGAATTCTTGGAAACTAAGCTCTTCCTTTCTTCCAGACCAAGTCCAATCTCGTCACTCCTCGAAATGGGGAATTACTCATTGCCGCAACGCAGGACTTTTTAACAGGGGCATATTTGCTCACAATTAAGGACACCTTTTTCGATCGGGCCATGGTATGCAGACTGGTAGGATCTTTGCTCTCAGATAGGGATATCAACCTGAAAATTGACTTGCCTCCTCCGGCAATAAGACGGGTGAGTATTTCGTTATGTTGTTTTTTGTTTTCATATTGCTGCGAACTTTTCTAATTAATGATGTTGTTTATGTATAGCCTCGAACTTTGTGGACTGGCAAGCAAGTTATAAGTTTAATATTGAAGCCGAATAAATCTACAGCTGTCAAGGTAAATCTTCGCACAAAAGGCAAAGCATACACCAATAAAGGAGAGGAAATGTGTGTTAATGATTCATGTAAGTTTGCTACATGCGATTGGAGCATGATGTTTTTTGAAAATGATATATCCACAAGACATCTGTATCAGCATTCTCAGTCGTGCAAAAAGTATTTTCTTCCAAAACTTACTTCTGAAAGTTTTTGAAAGAAGGATTCTTATTTCAAATGTATACTTGTAGTTTATTGGTTTTGTTTAAAAAAAACACGAATGGATTGTAAAGGAATACTTATTTATTTTAAAATTACTTTCTTGCCCAGTTATAAATACACAGTTACCATGAAAAAGTCTCATTAAGCCAGAGGGTGTACTAATTTTTATTGCATTTCATGATGTTCACGAATAAATTATTCGTATTAGTTTTTACAAATCGATTTGTGAAATGTTTTACAGATATCTTATGGACTTGTTTCCAACAAATTTTGTGTAAAAAACAATTGAATCTTATTAGTATGTTGGACATTTTTTAAAAATTCATTGAAATGCATTATTGATGAAAATTAGTTGCTGTCAGTGTAAAAAAATTTTTTCTGCAATTAGAAACTAAATTTAATTCTATCATGATAACTTTCTGGAAAATAATTTCAGGGAAAATGTATTTCAAATTCACTGTCTGGTAGTTTTTCCAAAAAGAATGTAGACTATGTCGTTCATAATCACAAACCTGTCATGTGAGGTCCATTTTGTGAAAAAAAAATTCGCTTATGGCATCTACATTTGGTAAAATTCTGAAAATTTCCCAAGTGAAGGTCCCCCAAAATTTTTTCAATACCTTCAATTCCTATTTATATTAATATTTCTGAAGAACACTTAATGAGAAAAATACACTGAAATCTAATTCTCTCTCCGAGGGTCGGTTCTTTTAATTTAACATTGGTCAATGGGGAAGCCCATAAAGGTCAGGGGAAAACGAATATTTTAACCTGAGAAAGTAAGGGGATTTTTATTTTACCTAAACTGTGTTAATCCTGTGTTAATCCTGTTATAATAAAACATACTATACATGTAGTCACTGATTGATTCTGGCAGTTGATTATCAAGATTTGTTATGCCTCACTTGATTCTCTCAATGATTGACAATGGTTTCTATTTCAGACATTTTCATCTATAACAGTGAACTGCTGTCGGGAACTCTAGATAAGAATGTGCTTGGTTCTGGATCCAAGAACAACATTTTCTACATTCTGCTTTGTGACTGGGGAGAAAAGTATGCTGCAGAAGCCATGTGGCGGCTCGCACGAATGACATCGTTCTTCCTGATGAACCGTGGGTTCAGCATTGGTATCGGGGACGTGACGCCAGGCTTCGGATTGTTAAAAGCAAAAGAAGAGCTGTTAAATGCGGGGTATGCAGATAGTCAGCTTTAATCAGAAGCATCTCAAAACAATTGAAGACAGTCCTTAACTCACAGGCTTTTTTCCGTATATTTTTAACTAGGTTTGCCAAGTGTGACTACTACATTCGTCAGTTGACGGAAGGTGGACTGCAGAGTCAACCAGGATGTTCCCCGGAGGAAACTTTAGAAGCTATTATGTTGAAGGAACTGTCCATTATCCGTGAACATGCCGGGAAGGCCTGCTTGAACGAATTAGTGAGGTCCAACAGTCCTCTGACCATGGCGTTGTCAGGAAGCAAAGGTAAGGGGGAATCAGAATTATATTTGTAAGATATAAAAGTCTTATAAAAAGCACAATCTGCATGCTCTGATACTGATCATTCAGGTTAATTTTTTTATATAAAAAGGCAGCAATAATGCAGTACAGCCCTGGTGAAGTATGTTTTCTGTAGATGTACCCTGGAGAATTTGAATTGAATCCTTGAATTTTTCAGTATTGGGTGTGCAGGGTGTATTTTTAAGGTCTTCAGTTTTTATTTCGTTTTTAACAGTTTAAATACTACTCTTGGGAAAATGCGCATACAATCAATATCTGGCAACGTTCTCAAAAAGTTTTCCAAACACAATTTCGCAATGGCTTATGCGTTGTAAACAATGCTTAAAAGTCATTACAATGTATTTCAGATGATCTTTTTTAAACATTTCGCACACAGCATTCGCTTACTTTATGACCAATCATTGTTGTACAACATTGATGACTAAAAACCATTTTTTGTGATGCAGTTGTCACTATATCTCTTCAAGAGTCATCGAATTGGTCACCAACACCATTGGACTGCATGGTTTACCCTCTAAAAACAATTCTGTGTCCTAACACTGTTCATTCTATAATATTATTTTGTGTTTGTTCATTATCAGTCAGATAAATTAGCACAAAAATAATTGGACTGATCAATCCACATTCCAAATAATGAATTCTCAGGTTGATGGAAAAATGAGAATATGACCATGATGATATGACCCTGGAAAACTAAGGCAGCTAGTTTGTGTCACAAATTAATAGTCAGAATAATTGCATCACAGCATATAATACTTTGACAGATTTAAATTTAATATCAGCAAACGGAGTTTTTTTAGTTGTACATGTATAAGATATTACCATTGATTTCATCTTATAATTTTAGGGTCATTCATTAATATCTCCCAGATGATAGCTTGTGTGGGCCAACAAGCTATCAGTGGACACAGGGTTGCGGATGGATTTGAAAACCGATCACTTCCTCACTTTGATCGCCATTGTAAGCATATATTTACAATCTAAAAAAACTGCAGACTTTGTAGAACTTGAATGTGCTAAAATTTCCGTTTGCAATTTAGCCAAGAGTCCTGGTGCAAAAGGTTTCGTTAGCAACAGCTTCTACTCCGGCCTTACTCCGACGGAGTTTTTCTTCCATACCATGGGTGGACGGGAAGGTACCGTGTGCATTTTAATTCGTACAATTTAATTCGTGCATTTTAATCACAATTCTATCCGTCAAGGTTTGCTGGATACTGCTGTGAAGACTGCTGGTACCGGTTACATGCAACGTCGTCTAGTCAAGGTATCTATTTTACAGGTTTTAGAATTGTTTTTACTTTTTTAATGAGTGATTCAGTGATTGAAGATATATTCCTACCAACATTAGGCCCTCGAAGATCTGGTGTTTCATTATGACGGTTCAGTACGCAATGCCATTGGAGATGTTGTTCAGTTCAAATATGGGGATGATGGATTGGATCCAGCATCCATGGAAGGGCTTGACAAGCCATTTGAGTATAAGCGTGTTTTGGATAACGTTAGAGTGAGTTCAATGCTACTTAACTGTTAGTTAGCAGGAAATATCAGGTTTCTAAACTAAATCTCCATTTCAGGCAATATCACCTTTTAAAGACGAGCAGCCTTTGAATGGATCGGTGCTCAAGCAAGTCGCTTCAGAAATCCTGGATGGGGCAAGTTATGAACAGTGCCCTAAAGAGTTTCGTGATGATTTGCTGTATGTATGCGTATATATTTATTAGCTGACAAACTGGGTTTCTGTATTTACTCTTTAAATTACTTGCGGCACTAATTTTTGGTTGACAAGGAATAATTATTTCTTTAAAAATATGAAATTTATAGGTTGTAATCTGTGAATTCTGTGGATTAATGTAATTTGTTTAATTTCAGAAACTTCATTGAAGCGTATGCAGTGAAAATCCACCGGGTCCATGAAAGATTTGGGCTTGTCAAGAAGACAGATTTGCTTCCAGGTACGTAAAATTATATATCATTCCTGAATGTAAAATGAGCACAACAAGCTAAAACATATACACTCTATACTTCACTTTCTTGCCTTTGGCTATTAAGAAAATTTAAAAAAAATGTTACAACAGAGTTCAACAGCTATATCCAACATATAAAAAAATTTGAACACATTTTTAAAAGCTATTCTCAGTGCTAAAAATAAGTGTTTACCTCATAGAATGATATGGTTGCGATCATATCGTTCGTTTTCAGTGTTTTCACCTTCGCCAGATATTTGTAAAAAAAATAGCTTGTCTTACTAACTTATCTAAATAAACATAGCTACTGTAAATAATTAAATAAACGTTATTTATTATAAATAAACTGCGAAAGGTTCAATGTTGAAAAAGGATGTTATTGCTCATTCTACAAGGTGAACAAATGATTTAACTGGTAGAGGGGTTTCCCCTGAAATTGAATTTGTTAAATCATTAAAACTAATTTCATCAACAAAAAATAATGATAATAAATAAAATATAAAAATAAGTGATACGAGCTTTCACTAAAAATAATAACGATATTTTGATAAGTTTTCTCAATAGCCCGTTGCAATGGTGTTAAAATGTTATTAAGTTATATGCATTACAATACTTTTTGATTCACAGTTGAAAAGCAATTAGAAAGAGTCACACTGAGTCAGTTGGAAGAGTTCATTCAGACATGCATGAACAAGTATATGAGAGCCAAAGTGGAGCCAGGTAAAGCAAGTTTCAGATGATATACCTAATTGCAAAATAATCCCACGCCATTTTCAATTAATTTAATCTGCTGTACTTTAGGTACGGCTGTTGGGGCCTTGGCTGCCCAAAGTATTGGAGAGCCAGCCACGCAGATGACTTTAAAAACCTTTCACTTTGCTGGGGTGGCGTCCATGAACATCACTCAAGGTGTGCCACGAATAATGGAAATTATCAATGCCACGAAGAAAATTAGTACCCCAGTCATCACGGCCAACCTTGATAATTCTAAAGATGTGGAAGTTGCGAGAAGGGTCAAAGGACGCATCGAGAAAACCCTTCTGGGCGATGTGAGTCGCGAAAACGATTACTTTTTCATAATCAATCATTATATATGTAATAATGCAATTTAAATTGTTTTTCTCTTTTGCCCATCTGTATAGGTGATGGAATTTCTTGAAGAAATAGATTTGCCGGACGACTGCCTCATTCTGATTAAACTGGATTTAAAGCGCATCGCACTTTTAATGGTATGTACATGTGTTGTTATTAAAGAATTGGATTCAATTGAAATTTGAACCTTTTTTGAATTGTTATGTATCTTATTCTTTTTTTTGTGTGGTTATTTTACTCTTGCAGCTTGAAATTGATACTGAAACTGTGGTGGACTCCATTTGCGCAGCCCGCATAAACGTGAAGCATCAACAGGTTCGAATTTACAAGGAGGGCATTATCGCAATTGAGCCTCAAGCTTCCAAGAAGTCTTCTAAATATTTTTCTATCTTGGCTCTGAAGAGGGATTTGCCTCGTGTTGTGATAAAGGTATTTATATTTTATGTCATTGTTTTTTGGAAATATATGGAATGCTGTGCATGATGGCTCAGTTTTGCCGTGTTATTAGAGATATGGAGATAGTCTGACGATGTCAAACTGGCATCTTTCAACGTTTTGTTTAGAATTTTTCAGCAGTGAAATGTTTCCGTCTTCAACTGCTTATGACTATGCCCTTTTGAGCCGGAAATCGGAAACATGTTGTCACTGGACAATTTCAAATAAAACCTTGGGAGGTACATGTTTAATGGCAAAAAATTTGATCGCCATATCTCAAATTATACAGCAGTAAAAATTCACTAAATCAGTGCGCCGGGTATGATTCTATATTGCATTGAATCAAATCTTGTTACTTCGCGATTATAATGTGGTGAACCCGTTTGATGGTATCAAACAAGCATTCCAGTGGTGGTGTGTTTCTGACTTCTGCCGCTATAGGACACTGAATTGAGAAATGCCGTTTTATGACATGGCGCTCTCTAACAGCAGAAGGCGGACGTTTCACCACTGAAAATTGTCAAGTAAAGCCTATTTGATTGCTCCGGATTCAATGAACCTGTCTCCTATAATGCACTGCAAAAAATTCACGAATTCACTACAACGAGTCAGGGAAAAACTAAATTCGATTCAATTCAATCACTCGGGGGCACATATCGGGAACATATTGGTGTTTATTTAATTTGTCAGAGTTTATGCATGCAATTGCATATTAACTCTCATATAATCCGTATAATTTGGATTCCAAACTCGCTGCAATCATTCATAGACGTATTATAAATTGAATTAGGGCTTGCCGATGGTCTCCAGAGCGGTCATTAACAACGATGATTCCTCCGGCGGCACGATCTATCAGCTGCTGGTAGAGGGAAACAATTATCGGGAAGTTTTAGCTACTCCAGGTACAGTTTATGAACAATATGTTTATTGAAATTTTTGATGAAAACCTGTTTTGAAATCTGTTTTTCAAATTTAAAAACCAAAATTATCTTAACGTATTTTCAATTATGCGTGTATTACAGGGTATAATTTGTGTGTGCAATTTGACATGTTGTTATGACCATTCATATTTAATTTCCATTCAGGTGTGCACGCCAGTACGTCTACCTCAAACAACATTTCCGAAGTCAATGCGACCTTAGGAATAGAAGCAGCCAGGTCTGAGAAGCGAAATAACAGTGAAAAAAATTCTTCCAAAATGCTCTTGTTAATTTGTTTTCTATTTCTCCAGGAGGACCATCATTACAGAAATTCAGACTACTATGGAAAGCCATGCGCTGAACATTGACAAAAGACATCTTATGCTCTTAGCAGACTTGATGACATGCATGGTACGTATGAGACGTGGTGTTTTGCGAAATAATTTTAATGAAAATTTATAAAAGTCGATACTTATTAGCATGAATGATATGATCGGCTAAAGTAAATGTTTTCGTAAAATTTTTCATTGCTCGTTTCATTTTTCAGGGAGAAGTCCTTGGTGTCACAAGGTTCGGATTTGAAAAAATGAAAGAAAGTGTTTTGATGTTAGCTTCGGTAAGCTCAATGCAGAATAAAAAAACTCGCCCTGAATACTTTTATTACTTGTCTTAATATAATTTTTTTTACATTTTCTAGTTTGAAAAAACCTCGGACCATCTATTTGATGCAGCTTATTATGGACAGAAAGATGCAATATCTGGTGTCAGTGAATCAATTATAATGGGGAATCCAATTCATCTCGGAACTGGCCTGTTTAAATTACTGCAGAAATATCCTTTTTCGTTACATAGGCTTGTTTTTATTTATATTCTAATTTGCATTGAAGAATTCTACTTGAATTATTGCTATTTCCTTAACGAGTTCTTACAGTCGACAAACCTGACCTTGTCCCAAACAAACCACTATTTGATGTTCCAGAATTCCATTTGCCAATGGTCAGCTGAGGGTTGTGCATACTAGGTGATATTGCTGCCTGCAGGACAGTCAGGGTTACAGGGAGATCCGTTTATTTATTTTATTATTGTCAGCATTGCTGTGACTTGAAAATCAATTTCTGCATGACAATAAACATTTTTTTCGTTTCTGAATTTTTGTGAATTGCTTCAAAAATTGAGACACGAGAGGTTGATGATGTTTTCACATAAACCCCAAGAGAATAAAAACTACCTGCAGTAGCTATATATCCCAATTAACGTTTCTGTGCATGCACCAAAACCGAAATTTCGACAAGTCCTATAGCTGATATAAAAAACCTCAAAAATACAAGAAATTGGTTTTTGGAATGGCACTTTTTCTACGGACACAGCAACTGCGGTATAGTTGAATAAATCTGTCAGTACGTATTTTTGAAGTTACTGCAGTTTGTATTCGGTTGTTTTTTCACTAAAATTATTCTTGCAGTTTTGCTACAGATTTTTTTCTGTTGAAACCATGAAGATGTTAGTATAAAGTCGACCACTCTGTACCTCCAGAACACCCAAATGGTAAGGGAGCTAGCGCATGCATTCATAAATGATTGCATACGAAATATTAATTATTTAGTCCCCTTGCCCATCATAATGTCAATTTCGATTTTTTTTTGTATATAGGCCTTCTTGACTTGCACCAAAAGAATTAAATCATAAAACAAATTTTCTTGCTTATGAAAGTCACGATCGATATTCTGTATATCAATTACGCATATACTTTCGTCACTATTATGATAGCAACCTCCAAAAAGTACATAACGTCTCGTTCAACTTGACCCCTTCCCTCAAAAACATGATAACATTTATGAACGCTCCAAATTTTACATTCCAAATTATACTGTTTTATATTATATTACACACTGGCCAAAATACCTGTAGTTACTTAAAAATTACATTTAATGGGATATCAGAGCATTCCAAAATTATAGATAAACGTCCTGAAGCAATGTTACAAAATTACTGTCAACTTAATGAAAGTTAACGTGTTTTCATCTGTTTTTAACCCCTTCCTAGCATACAATATGGAAAATAAGGTAGTCACTGGTACACGTGGAAATACACGTGTCGCTATGCGCTTCCGTATAATAGGGCAAACCATATTTGTCTTGATCATGACTATTACAAGGGGGCAATATAGCTATGTAATGCGTATTTTCTGAAATTCTAACATGAGAATCATGTCCAAAGTTATTGTTGCCGTAATATCTTAGGATAATAATCTTAGGATATCGAATAATTTGCTGCGGTTTTGATGCAGATTTCGAGAAAACATTTGACGAAAATCTGCATATTCAGACTTTTAGAATGACCCTTTTTCAGCGACCGCAGCGCCCCCTTCAATTCTCATTGCCACGTCGGTGGGGTTGGCGTGCATCTGCTGTTGTTCGTTCATGATTTTCGTTTAGAAAATGCGTTTACTCCTAAACACGGCCATATTATCGGCCGTCTTGGTCGTAGCAATAGATGCTTTAATGTTTCATTTGCCGCCCAACGGTAAAAAATGCCTGAAAGAGGAAATCCACGAGAAAGTTTTGGTCACCGGTGAATACGACTCATCTGACGCCTTGGGACACAAACTTGAATTGAGCGTAAGGTTTTTTCAACATATAAATTTATTTTGTACACTGTACTGTGCTGATGTACAAGCTTGAGTTTGTGCCATTTAAACGGAATGCTTATTTTGGGGTTAGTGCGCTGGTTGAAAGGCCTGGCTGGAGTATGGTTGGCCCATATGCAAGCACTGGTTGTGACCTCAACACAAGTCACCAAACTTACCAACTCAAATGCTCATTTTTAGATCACGGACACCAAAGGACACACTCTAGTGGAAAGGGAAGACACGGCCAAGGGTAAATTCGCTTTCACCACGGATTCGTACGATGTGTTTGAAATCTGCTTCATATCACACGTCCCAGCGGGCCAGATCATCATCGACAGGGAAATCACGCTGAATATGAAACATGGAGTAGAGGCGAAAAATTATGATGTGGTACGTATAAGCTGCCAAATGAATATCCGTGATTGATATGACGATTATATTATCACAATTACCTTTCCAGTCAACTGTCAGGCAAATATTGAAATGTTGTCGGGGATTGTCCAGGAAATCAATTAGAGAATTATTGTATGAACCCTGGATTGAAAAGTACTATCTAATGAACCCCACAGATTAGTCGGTTATAGTTGGAAAAAAAATAGGGGACATTTGTAAATTGCACAGCAACTACCCATACATCACTATATCACCTGGTACCTTGCATTACTGTGTGGTGCTTGTTCCGTAACTTGGGACATACAGTAGAACCTGTCTGTGTAAACTTATAACCTCCATAACCTAATATCAGCGGCCGGTCCCGAGCTCGTTCCCATGCTTGATTAATGCCCCTGCCTAAGTCAATAACCTGTCTAAACTGATACGCGGTGCCCGGTCTCTACAGTATTGACTTAGACAGGTTCTACTGTATTTGAATCTGTCAAGTTTTCATCTACGAAATGCATATGATTGTATGATTTTAAGCTATTTTATATGTGCTCGTAACTGGAAATTTATAAGCCACTTTTTTTACAGATTGCAGAGTCTGCTAAATTGAAACCTCTTGAAGTGGAGCTGAGAAGATTGGAAGATCTTTCTGATTCAATAGTCAAAGATTTTGCGTACATGCGGCAAAGGGAAGAAGAAATGCGAGATACTAATGGTAAATATGATTTTTTGATATTTAGTAAATTCAAAATTTCTGGAACTAACCCCTAATGTTTGGTTTTTTCCTCTTTTGTTTCAGAATCTACTAATTCCAGAGTTTTATATTTTAGTATATTTTCCATGTGTTGCTTATTAGGGCTAGCTACATGGCAGGTTTTGTATTTGCGACGATTCTTTAAAGCTAAAAAACTGATTGAGTGAAAGAATTAACGAAATAATAAATGATAAAAAATTGAATTCATTACACATTTGTGCTGAAAAAGAGCCATCGAAACCAACGAATGGCAGGAGGGTTTTGAATAGCAGTAGATCTAAAGAGAATCTAACTATTGCATAATGCATGGAAGGTTATTTAGCAACGTTTTTATACCACCAGTCCCAATTTTGCCCAAGTGATATGCTTTGAATTTGGAAATGCACTGAAGTCTACAATAAGGAAACTTCGAATGAAGCTATTGTTTCAAGGTTTGTCCATTTTTGTTTCTGGATACATGGAGCACAAAGTAGAGAAAAATTAAAAATACCAGGTAAACCAGAATAACTGTGGATTTATATACCTGAAATGTAAATTTAAGTGAATGATCGTTTTATAGGTAAGGTTCAACAACTGCACCTATTAACCAATCGCCAACTTTAATTTTCATTTCATAAATATGAAATTTCCCTTTAGTTATTCTGATTCAACCTGTATTAAAAGAATTTAAGAAAATTGTCAAGGTCCACCCTTATCTGTTGGACAGACTAACTGTACTTTGAACTAACTGTGGGACTCAGTTTAATTTCTAAACGATTGACTATTTTGAATTCTTCTTGAGCAAAATGTTTCTTGAAATATGTTTCAGAATTAGTTTTGTCCAATGTTTTCTGTAGGATGACATAGGGTTTAGTTCATCTGTTTTTTACGTCTATAAGGTACTATGCATATTATATTGTCAAGAGTGTATCCATTCAAAATAATTCGGAGTGCATTGCAAGAAATTTTATTAAATCTAAAAAAATTCAATTTCATTTCACATTTGTACAAATAAGATAAATTTGCTAGAGTCTGCTTCTTTCGAGGCTTATTTGTATTCTGTAAATTTCCAACAAACAAATGCCTGGCTCGGAAATAAATTTTTTTTTCAGTTTCTGTTTTGACTTTCAAGTTGTAAGTGAATTACAGTGTATGGAAGAATACCGGCTGATCAATATCTTGTCAGTCGTCATAGATGTATGACCTAAACGGTAAAATCTCAAATGTTCTCGTAATCGAAATCGGCATTTCGTCTCCAAAATGGAATGATTTTTTAAAATTCTTGACGGGTAATTATTTCCCAAATAATGTTCAAAAATTGCTAGTTTTGCCTGACTTTGCACTGGGATTTTCGGAAAATGACTAGCCAAAGGGATGATTTTAACCTCAATCTACCAAATAACCCAAAATTACAATGATTTTTTCTAGAATCTTTATTTACTTATCCTTTAACCGTTATTCACAAATTTAAAATATCTTGGTAATGATTTTATCGAGAGATTTCGCTTCCGGACGTTATTTCATATTTAATAAAAAATGAGGAATGAGACGAGTTGATGAATCTGAGGGATAGCTGTGAGTAGTTGAGGTTTTCAGATTTACTATCCAAGTATCATTGTGTCTTATGACATGAAAACTTCAACACAGCTCATAGTTTCCATGTCATAAGACACAGAATGATACTTGGTTAGGTTGTTTTTTCATTTCGTTTAGCATGTTTTTTTTTTGCGATTTTTTCAGGTTAGTTTTCAACAATACCCATAGAATTAACCAGTGGTGCTTTTGCCATTACTCCAGGTTTGTTTTCAACAGTTTGCATAATATTTTTGCCATTTTGTCAGTGGATTTGTGCCATCACAGGTTTGCTTTTAACAGTTTATCTAATGTTTGTTTCCCATTTTCAGGTGTGTTTTCAACCAGAATGTTTTGTATGACAAATGTGTTTGTTATTCGTGGAATTTCTTAGGACGAAACAGCTGGACCAACGAGTGCAGGACAGAAGGATAAGTTAACATAGACTTACTTAACTTAATTTCATCCATTGGGACAGTTTTTCGTCCTTGATTATGTTTGAAAATGCACACATGAAAAATCTAGCGAGAGCTTTGAAAGTGCCCTGCTCATAGATGCGCAAAATATCATTTTTCATGAACACGGTGGACACTTGCGTTTTTATAGAGAAAAGGAAATTTTAAAATTTCTAAAAAGGAGCCATTTTTTTAAAATTTTCTTTTCTTTGTTCAAACCAAAGTTGTTGAGAAAATCATCTGGTTTTTGGCTCATTACCAAATCGTGGAGTAGCGTAGTGTACTTTCATATTCCGTTTTAAAAAAATTGCAGAATATCATAGTACACTACGAATGTGATGGGCCAAAAACCAGATGATTTTGTCCATAATTTTGGTTTTTACAGATAAAAGAATTTTAAAATCTTGTCATTTTTTAATCTATTTATTTTTCATCTGTAAAAACCAAAATTGTTGATGCAATCATACAGTTTTTGGCCCATTCGTATCTTGGTGTACTTTGCAAAATTTAAAGAAACCGATGAATATTTTAAAATATTCAGGGAAATTAAACAAATCTCTTGACACAGAAGTCAAGAAGTCAACTTCATCTGCCCAACGTTCCGTCCAGTGCAGTCCTTCTGAGAATGTGCTTTTTAAACCTGCATGGCTCAGGTGTATGCTTGTTGTAGAGAGTTAATGTGTTTTCGATGCGTTTTATTCCATTATGCCGCGTTTTAATGCGTTTTCGATGTGTTTTATTCCATTATGTCGCGTTTTAATGCGTTTTACATGTGTTTTATTCCATTATGCCGCGTTTTAATGCG